>NMRB01000174.1:101998-133696 GCA_002633025.1 Notospermus geniculatus | reverse complement strand
ATTAAGATATATGTTAAATAATTTCAGACATGTCTTAAATCGAATTAAGACATGTGTTAATTCAGTAATTATGACTCTTATGGAACTTCATAAAAGTGTGTTGGTCGGATTTTATTCCTGCCGTATAGGACTCACGGTAGATTGCTGCCTGAGGTGGTTGGTGACGATGGTATCCAGACACAATTGGAGAAAAGAATGGTTAGATTCTTTCACGGAATGTTGAAGTCAAAGAATAAATTTGTGAAGATCACTCTCGATCTCCTACTCTCTGGGAGTGGTTCCCCAATCGGGAAAAGTTTAACTACAATTCTGCATAAATATAGCTGGAATAGATACCACATACCTGATTTAATAACAATGTTGAGGACGATTAAAGGGGGGAATAACCGTATTGGACAGGTGGGTGCGCGAATTAGGGAACTTATCAGAATGAGAGAGCAAGGTTCAAACTTTTTGTCTAAAGTGGAAATAAACCAAATTTTAGAGTACCTGTGTACTGGTGAGTAAATTCAGTATGCAAGCTATGTTGTGAATATAACCATTCTTCTCCCCAGTTTTGTCTGTTTTTTGTTGTTGTTGTTGTTGTTTTTCGTGTGAAAGGGGTGAAGTTCATAGGTGGCACTCTCTGCACTGTTTCACTTGCACTTACACAATTTGTACATTTTTAGCTCACCTGGGGTGAGCTCTTGTCGTGGGTCTGCGTCCGTCGTCCGTCGTCCGTTAGCAGGGCACGTTTCGTAACCGCTGAAGGCATTGATCTGAAACTTGGTACATATATACCCCTAGGTCAGATGACCTACGACACCAAGTTTCGGTCCGATTCGACTCTTAGCTTGGCCACCAGGTGGCGGAAACTGAAAACTGAAAACACAAAAAGTGCAATAACTCCTGAACTAATGACTGGATCACCTCCAAATTTTTATCATAGGTGTATCTAATGAGGGTACATTACATTTATAACGGGTTTTTGATTTGATCTACTTTTCAAGGTCACAGAGGTCAAAGTTCAAAATTTTACCTTTAAGTGGCACGTTACCTAACCGCAGGTGCTATTGATCTGAAATTTGGTACATATATACCCCTACGTCAGATGACCTATGACACCAAGTTTCGGTCCGATTTGACTCTTAGCTTGGCCACCAGGTGGCGGAAACCAAAAACACAAAAAGTGCAATAATGTAAGGGGTTTTTGATTTGACCGACTTTTCAAGGTCACAGAGGTCAAAGTTCAAAATTTAGTCATGTGGTGGCGTGTTTCGGGAACTGCTTGAACCATTGACGTGAAACTTTGTACATAATCCCTATGTCAGGTGACCTATGACGCCACTTTTCAGTGCGATTCGATTCTTCGGTTCGCCACCAGGTGGCCAAAACCAAAGTTTAAAGTCCATCAACTCCTGAACTGTAACTGGATTGTCTCCAATATTTATCAGGTGCATCTAATGAGGATACATGACCCTGGAACATTTTGATTTAACATTTGTTATTTGTTTTTCTCGCACGTTCACCCAGGTGAGCACATGGTCCATGGACCATTTCATTCTATGTACGAAATAAACATATATATATATAAGTGATTATACAGTATTCGGATTCTAAAATCATTCAAGCCAATGCCATCAGAACAATGCGTTCTTTACGCTGCCTCACAACTGATGAATGTGGACACGATGGAAGGAAAAACTGCCTTTATATTTCAAGATTTTTTTGACTTCTGGAAACACATAATCATGTAGACAACTTTTTACCCGCTGTGTCCAATTCATCCACAATTGGGAAATACGAAATGATGTTTACGGTATTTAAATCTAGATATTTTCCCCTTGTACTGATGATATAGATTCTCTGTGCATCAGGCATGGTCACTTCAGTCCCGGAGAATGTAATTAAAGTACACGTATCGGGTGGACCAGAAAAAACTGGATCGCTCTTTATCTGAACACAACTACCTTTGCAACAGTAGTCATGATTTTTTGCACATCATATTCCACAGTTTATTGGGACATGTGGGGAACTTTTCAGACGAACTGGTCAACGGCGCCAAAAGCAGACGTGATTTCAAAATAGCTAGTTAAAATTTGCAGTGCCGCTGCAGACAAGCATCAGTACTCTGGTGCCAGATGTCGGATACCTTGGTGCCGCTCTGTCTGCATGGCCCAAGAATGCCAATAACACGTGGCTACACAGTCCCTTGTGGCTTATCTGGAACTGGCAACCCCACATTTTTTTCGCAAAGACGAATAGCCACCGCAGAGCCCCGATCTCTATCCGATGGATTACACAATTTGGGAATCGCTCTCTGAGAAGGTCTCTGAGAAGGTCTACAAAGGTCGGACCAAAAAATTTACAGGAACTGATATAAAGGACAAAATTCGTGAATGAAATGGTCCATGGACCATGTGCTCACTCATTGACATAGTGTAATGACAGAGAGAGGATGATCGAACATCTGGGGCAAGTCATTCCCNTTCAAAATGGTATCGGTGACATTTCAACTGAACTAGAGCAAAAAATTGTGTACCACAAATATACAGAATGCACAAATGATTGCATTCATGTTTATATGAAATATACTCTTGGAACAAATTTCAATCCAACAAGACTGAAAATTCGGGTACATCTGCAGTGCATTGTGTACATCTCCTGTAGTTGTTCCAAGCCAAAGTAAAAGCACTTCTAGCTTGGTGACACCCTCAGTACCTGACATTACCATGAATTCAGCATCATTCAATTTGCATGAGAATTTACGAGGATGTAGGAACATATAATTTCCACACAATTGTCTAGAATTCTTAATGACGCTGGCTTAGTCACTCCAGTTCAACAAATTTCTTTCCAAAAAGCAACTTTTACCTAAAAAATGGTGAAACATTACTCTCAAGATTTTAGAATAATTGACGTACAATTTCAATTTATTTTCACAATTTACGTATCTCGCAGTTAAAGTGAGCGATTGAATTGAATTTCTTGACAATCCGTGACGTTTTTTGAGCGCCATTTGCCTCAGCCATTGTCTTAAATTTACCCATCTCCGGGAAGATTACATCACAATATTACATGTCATTTGGGAAGTAGGCTAGTTAGTGGCACGAGCATCAGTCTCGTGTCTTAGAGGGTGTCAGTTAAACTGTGCCAATCCGACAGCTCAAGTTTTGATATCATTGGCTGATGCCGGAAACGATCTTGTTGCAATGCTAGAGAAGTAAGTTTTCATCAAAGTAAAGTACAGTAATGAAATGTTTGATAGAAAAAAACAAGATGTCTCTCATCACAAAATCACCTCTCAGACCCTCGGAAATCACCTCTGAGAATCTTGCATATGAAATTGGATTTTAATTTTTTCACATAAACGCATCAGGATGAGACACGTTACATTCCGTTTTACCGTCTTATTATCAATATCGATTACACCGTATCATACGGAGATGTATAATTTGATATGTTTTTTTGCCCCCGTCATCCAATCTTCCTCTTTTATCAAAAGTTCTGCCAATTTTCTCACCGAAAGTTGATCAAAAGTTTCGTCGCCACGGAGGGTCGTTCCCCTTTGATCTTGATCTGGACAATACCATAACCTGTCAAAAAATCCCTCGTAAACTAATCATATTTTGCCCCGGTATTTTCTGCCGCTTTCTTCCAATTTTTGTCCGGTGCTCATGTGGAGGGTTTAATGGCGGCTGTCGCCAGTTCAAAGGGAGGCTGTCGGAATCTTATTAGCCCGGTCTGTAACATTCGTCGTCAGGTTGTCGTACGATTGATCGGTCTTGTTAAATCGAGAGCTCTCAATCAGGTACAACGTGATTGAATTATTGCCTTGGCGGACGTCGGTATTCGGCGCTGTATTGAATGAAGCAAGGAATTGTGGGATTGAATCTGATGATTGCAAATTGGCCAGATGCGTGTGTGGCCGTCAGCAAGAGCATTCCTCTGTCAGCTATTGGTTTAGCTTGGCGGAAATACGAATGTAAATACGGTTGTGATGGGACCGTATTAGTCCATTTCCTGCCCGGTTTTCTCTGTGATTACTTCAGTCGTCGGGTTTCACTCTGGTTGTGGTGGGTTTACAGATCTGTAGCCCTCAACTGAACCGCACGAAACCAAACAGCGTAACACCAACAAGAATGAAACCACTGTGTTCATGTGCAGCACACATGACTCGTCCTCGAGTCACTTAGCGCCACTCTGTGTCTCAGTGCCGAACTACACTTTCCAGGTTCGACTCGGGTCGCCAGATGTATTATACGTACGCCGTCACCCATCCAAGGAGTGATCGCACTCTGCTCAGCTTAACTTCTACTGCCGAGGCCAACGCGCCAACCACTAGGCCATAAAGGAAATCCTCCCTGGCCAGGTTATGCCGTGCCAAAAGAACCTGCAAGGGGTTCAATGCATCCTTCATGCTTAGCATCTTCTCATGCCCCTGTGGCCATCCCTGACTTTGTCCTCAACAGACACAAAGCAGACCAGGCCCAACGCTTAGGAGATCATTCAAGTCATAAAACCCACCCAGGCGTTTTATCCTCAACAGTCTACTAACTCTATCTCCTCCAAGACGCTCAGCATCCATGATTAGGGGTGTCGTCGACTTCTTTACCTTCAAAAAGATGAAGAACGGAGCCCTTGGCTTTGTTCTCGAATCTTGCTACCTCGGTCGGTCACCAGCCTCCATCTCAGACACTGCCTCAACATCATTCGACAAGAAATCACGTTTGTCATTACACACCCACTATTATTGTCAGGAAACAGGTTATAAAATCATCTAAAAACCTGGAGAAGTCAAAGCCTTGAGCATTGGTTCTGATGCAGTAGTGGATTCTTTAAACTTGCTGCCCTGGGTCTTCTGAAGATGAAAAATTGATCAGTTTAACTTGATTGAAATTGCCCGAGGATTTGTTCCACCGTTGATATGCTGTGTGTCTCTCACAATTCCCATGATGAATGCACAGCGATCTTGTCAACTTCAATTGAAACAGACTCTATGTTGGTTCCATCTGATTATGTTGTACAATTGTACACAAGCCTCAGTAAGATGCACAGCATATCTCTGCCTTCTTAACCTGGCACCAGCTCTTCCAATCAGTGCGCCATGTCCGCTGACTTTGTATTGGGTTGTTTTGCGATTGCTGGAGGCCAATATGGAGGCTCGTCTTTGAAGCCGCGGTAATATCTTTGAGCTGCCCTCGGCTATCACATGAAAATGACAGATAAAAAATGTAGCTTATGATATTAAAATAGCAATATCACTGTTTGGTTGATGGCCAACAAAGCTTTGTAGGAGATTACGAGAAGAAAGGTGCCAAGTTATGACATCGAGGCGGAGGGCAGGACTTCGATTAGAGGAGGGCTTGACATTTCTATGAGGATGTTGAAAGTGCAATATTTCTCCGTAGAAGTTTCCGTTATCGTCGCGAGGCGATCGATGCCTAGATCTTCTGACCAAAAAGTCAAGTGATGTTTGGGTATCACCAACCGTAATATTTCCATGACAGAGGATCTTTCAAGCCAGTACTTCTGGTAGTCTGGGTCTATTCAAATGATTTAGCTGGACTTGAACATTTCGGCTGACTGCCAGTTCAGCTCGATTCATTTTGGCTCACTGGCAACTTGGCGAATAGTTCGTTTCAGGCCTTGGGCTTGCTCATCATTTTGCCCAATACCACCCATGGCCGTATGCTGTCTTTCCTCATCTTGGTGATAATAGCTTTCCCGACAGCCACAGACAGTCCTTTGGGCTGTGTCTTCTTTGGTAACCACAACCATTAGGCCAGGTTTACATTGAGGTATACGGTATACGGACATGCAGGCGAACGATGGCGTAACAGTGGGTTCATGACCATGAAACTTTTGTTCGCCAGCGTGTCGGTATTCCGTATATCACTCGGCCTTACGGATACACGGGGTAGTGCAGTATTGCCAGCGAACTCGGAAAATTTTTGGAATTTCACGATAAACCTGGAACAGACCAATTCTGCTCAGGCCACGGCTCAGCCAGCCTCACAATGTTAGAACTGCTGAGTACAGTTAACAAACTACATGTACTATTGAATTGTAGACAGCATCACCAGATCCAGAAAAATTAATTGAACTGGGGAACCATGCCCTGCTGCCTGCAAAACAGAGGGATTTTTTCACCTCGTCTGGGTAATCAGACTGTCGGTAACCACCGTCAAAGTATCCTCATGGCTTGACTCTTGGGGGTCTTATCTCTTCGAGGCCAGAGTGATGACCATACAACACTCTTGGCACAGTTCTCTCTCATTGCCAACAGCAGTTTCATTAGCAACTTTGTCTGAAGTCTGACAGCATCCGACGATACAGCAGGCTCTGTATCACCTCCAAGATCATCACCATCAATGTACAACCAGCCTTGCCTTCCAGACCGGAACCTGACTTTTTTCTCCTCAGTGATATCGGGGTCTAACCGCCTCAGACAATGCTCTGGGCTGTTCCCGCTTCAAGATAGCCTCCGTCAGCATCACGTCAGCCCATTGTGCAGCTACGGAAACACCTAGCCGTTCTTCAGCAATATCTTTACCCAATTAGCATTGAAGCGGACCGAAGGCACAGTGTACAGCCACCGCGCAAACAATGGTACCAGCATGAGTAATACTCCAATCACAGATAGGTTATTGCGGATCGGAAGTCGACCAGAAAATTCTAGTTAACCCTTGGCCGAGGGGGGAAACGTTGGGGGTATTGGGTGTCGGTCGACCAAGGTTGAAGAGGCCAGAGGTGTTTTCAAAAGAGATCAGCCATGTGAAGTGAAGAGTGCTTAGCGTACTTCGAGCATGGGTCATTGAGGAATGGAGGGTTCAACCAAACAGAGATGGCAGCAAGAGAACAAGATGTTGTTTCGGGGAAATCCTCATATGGAAATCCTGGTCAGGTGGAGAATTGTTCGAGATACTTGATTGGGCCTTGTTAAAGGTGCATACAAACTTACGATGCGGATTTCATCATGGCTGTTCTCTCCCAATGTTCCAACCGTATCGTGCCTCACTGCAAGTTGGAACATCTTGCATGATAAACATTGCAGAGTTCAGGGGCAGTGAAATTTGCTCCGGCACTGTGCGCAAGTGTGCACGTACTTTTACCCTTCAGCACGTGGAGGTGATGGTTGATTTAATGACTGCTGTGTCCTGAGCTGTGATTACAGGAGTAACACAGCCAAGGCATGAAATGGGTCTAGTTCAAAGTCCTGGATGAATCTTGCATATATTGGCCGTCGTTTCTGGTCAGACTCGAGAGAAGAATGCTTCTGAAGTAAATTTTTCCTTCTTGACTCAGTTTACTCATTGATTTGCAAATAGGTGCTTCTTTCTTGAATGGCGTATCATTTATGTAGCAGATTCTCAATTTGCTCATAAAAAATGTGAAGAAGTTCTCATAGATTGTACATTCAGAGTCAATTTCTTACAGTTTGCATAATTAATGTTCTATTCTGTAATAACTATCTTGTTCATTTTGCAAATTGGTTGTTCATTCTTGAGTCACGTCTTTGCAAATTGGCTCTCCATTGTCGAGTAACTTGTCAAGTGGCTATTGTTCAAATCAAATCTCTTGGGTGGAACGAAATATCTTAAGACCGCCATTTGAAGTTGCGTGCTTTTACCAGTTCTGAATTGTACGCAGCTCTCGTGTTTATTTCAATGGACGAGAAAATAGCAGTGGGACTTGAGTTTAAGTTCAGACAAATAGTTCGTTAAGATGTTCGTCACGGAATGCTCATTAAGAATCTTAATTGCAGTGCACTACAATGAAGCAGGTTTGGAATTCTTCGAGGTTTTAACTATATGATGATTGAATTCATTGTGTTGTTGGTGAGTGGTTGATTGTTTTATACATGGTGACAGGAAAAGAGTTGCCACAATAGACCAATCTCAAATTGACGTAAACGACAAAGGTCTGCACACTTCCGCCGAAATCTCAACCACAACCTCGGTCTGAAACTGAATGACGTGGTGCAGACAACCCCACGAGAGTGACGTCGAAGATGTTGCATCAGACTTGACCATTGTTGAATCATGGATTGCGTCACGTCAGCCGGTTTCAGGTTGAGGTTCTGGTTGAGATTTCGGCGGAAGTGCACAGATCTGCAAATTTGAGAATGGTCTACTAGAAAGACTGAAATCCCTCCTCAGTAGTTACGGCTGAGTTAAGGCCAATGACAACTTCCTTCTGCTCTGACCAGGTTTTGAACTGTGGACATCCTTTCTGTGGAATCTTGCTAGCTGAGTGGTTATCACATCCGCTTTGCAAACGGCAGGTCCCAGTTCAAATCCAGCCTGCAGAAATATGGGTAAATCATCCCTGCTCCTCATGTCCGTCACATGGGACAGTAAGCCATGGTGCCTTGTACCCTGTGTCTTTGCAACTGGCAAGTTAAAGACCCCATCCAAGTGAGGAACATGAGTAGCTTGAGATGGCCTCTTCCATACTTACCAGGCCAATAATGCTGTGGCTTCAGCCCCGACGGAAAAATCTAACACAAATAGATACCTCCTTTCTACAGATAGGCCACTATACGCCAGCTTCTGTATGATGGACTCAGGATCCTTGAGCTGTGTTCAGTTGGTGTCGTCCAACGTCCTTCACAGATATTATGTACAATGGATGTAATTAACTCGAATGGCCTTGTTAATTACTAGGAAATGTACTCAGATAGTTTTAATTACCACGGTATAAATGACGGAATATGTCTGATGAAATTTAATTGTTTATCTATCAGATTTCTAATTAGGTAATTAATCAGATAGTAAACTCATCACTGAAGAATTCTGATTATATCTTCAATCAGCCGGTAACATTGATTGCAAAATTACATCAGGAAGTTTATGACATGAGCTCTTTGGCTCATCGTCGTTGAAGATTTTCAACTGAAGGCCAACTTCCAAATTACAGAATAGTTGGTGTCATTTAGTGCAGGAGGAAGTATTTGAATTTGTATCTGATTTTCCATCAGGGCCGAAGCCATAGCATTATTGGCCCTGGTAGGTATGGAAGAGGCCATCTCAAGCTACTCATGTTCCTCACTTGGATGGGGTCTTTTACTTGTCCTTGCAAAGGCACAAGGTACAAGGCACCACGGCTTACTGTCCCATGTGATGGACTGAAGAACCAGGGATGATTAAGGCCATATGGCCTGGGCTGGATTCGAACCTGGGACCTGCCACTTGCTAACCACTATGCTAACAAGGCTACTCTCAGTGAAACCTATGCTGTCAAACTGAGTTGTCAATGAAGAACCTGTTTGACTGGGAATTGAACCTACTATGATGGATGTGCTGAGCCACATTGGTTGCGCTGCACTATTCAATCACTCTCATCATGTCTTAAGATGTTGAACAGAGAACCCTCCCTTGATTCTCACAATAGTTGATGTCAAGTAGGAGAAAACCAGCCCCCCTGGATCCTGCAATCTCAAGGAGAGTCGCTATCTCTGAAACAAGAAGAATGGCTCTAACTTTGTTTCCACCGGCGCCTTCCAATTTCCTGCAACGAACCAAGCTGCTCACCGTGCAGCCAATTTGGGTGTGCGCAATCAGTCAAACAGCCTATCGGTTCGCCAGCACGCTATGACTCACCTGCCCAAATTAGTGGCTGGGATTGGACCGTTCTATTGTTTCAATGCGAATTAATCGTCAATCCACGCATATTGATGTACATTATCATGCATTATGCACAGCTGGTTCGGGTCAAAGTAAAGCGACATGGACTGGGTCGTATTTTGTATTGTTTCAAATTAGGCATCAACCCCCTTGCTCCTTCTTCATGAGTCATTTGGTAAAAGTTATGTGAAAAAACATTCATGGAACATATCGAGGACATTATTGACGAAATATGCTCGTTGATTTGTCGTAAGTGGCGGAAGACGAGGCTATTTATTTGCATGGATGGATGGGGAAGGGGTTAAACTGCCAAAGGGGAAAATGAGAAAAGGATTAGTGTTATTGTGATTGTTTTTGGATTGTCATCAATACATTGGTCTTTACTCTTTATGATTCAGGATAATTGGTGGGGCTCATACCGGTATCTGCTTGTTCATTGCGGTGGATGTCGGAGTGGGGCAGTGGCAACATCCATGCCGGTCACCTCTGAAGTTGTGGGTTCAACAAGATGCCAGTCCCTTAGCTTGTAATTGAGGCTGCTCCCCTGATATTGTTGCTATATTTTGGGTCAAAGTCTGGAAATCCTTTCTGAAAAACAACTTCTCAAAATGATTGTTCTTCACGCACGGAGCTCTGAATCGCGATCACCTTTCTTCACCAAGGATGAGCTATGGCCTCATGGGATATCATATTTCAAGCAGCGGTAGTGTCATCCTATGTGACCAATAAAATCACCATTAACACGGGGTCGTTGGGAGGGCTGACATGGCGGGATGACACGGTACGATGCGATGACAATGCAATGATTAAACTCCATTGTCTTCTCGAGTGAACATCGCTCAGATTTTTTCACCGAGATCTCGTTATCTTTAAAAGATGTCAACAGAAGTGTCGTGAATGCCCTCATAATTTGATTTCGTTAAATCTTAAAGTTTCTAAAAGGTTGATGTATTTAGGTTTCAGTCCCTGGTGACACGTATCGGATGTCATCCAGGATTTGACGCGAAAAAAATGGCATTAAAACGACTTGTAAAAATCTCCTTTGTTTTAGTGACAGGCAGTTGTTAAGAGACTTTATGGCTATTAAGTGCTGATGAACTTTTGGTGTTTTTCCACTTCGTAGCTTCAAATCTGCATCATTTCTACTTCAAATCTGCATTTTACTTCTTCAAATGTGCATCTTTACTGCTTCAAATGTGCATCTTTACTGCTTCAAGTGTACATCATTACTACTTCAAATCTACATCATTACTACTTCAAATCTACATCATTACTACTTCAAATCTACATCATTACTACTTCAAATCTACATCATTACTACTTCAAATCTACATCATTACTGCTTCAAATCTGCATCTTTACTGCTTGAAATCTGCATCGTTGCTACATAGTCAGTAGGATTCATGGTGAGGCGTGATTGACTATGTAGAGATTAGGACCAGGTTATCAGCTGTCCAGGCAGTTGATTAACCCTGCGACAGCTAGTCAGAATGCCCATGGCATGGTTACCTTTCAACCTATGACGTGACCTCAGCACAAAATATGTGGAGAGTCAGTCAACTACTTCCCCAAGTATCACCAAAAAAAGTCCCCTCATATTGATTGTGTTGAGTAATGTATGTTATATTCCAGTAACAAGATTATTAAGAGTGCAAAACCTCAGAAATCTGACCCGCACTCTAGATTGCTACCGGCAACAGTATTACATTTGTATTCTATGACAAGCGAAGACCATGCTAGATCCTTGAAAGCTTAGCGCTGCCAGTACCGATATTGGGTGACTTGGAAAAAACAAAACGATAATTGCGAACGGCTTGTGTTACAGGATTTGTACTGTATTTCAAGGGGGAGTCGTCGATACCAGTGTCGGCAGAAATTTTTGTGACGTGGATGAAAAGCTTGGATGTTTGTTGGGAAAAGTGAGGTTGAAGAAAAGACTGGATGCGAATTTCCTTCTGAAATTTTTCAACGCTCACAAAAATAAACTTGGGTTTCTTCTCCACTCTGGTTGTGTTGTCCATCCCGCTGTCCTAGCGGACATCTTTAACTGCGTCATTGTGAGCCAACAGCTCAGGGAGGCTGTTTTGCCGCCTCAGACTTCACACAGATGTGTCGTCTGTACAAAAATTTTCCACACTTTATTCTGGTCATTTAATTTTTTTCAGAAGCCCAATTCTGAATCTTTAAATCATGAATATTCATACAAGAACTATGTAAATTTCTTTTCAATTATGTTTTTTTCACTGTAGATAATCCCCATTGACAAAGGTGAACATAGTGTTCTGATCTCAAAATCAATTTATCAAATGAAAAAAAAATCAGTCGGTACTGAAATACTGCATATTACCTCTCAGGTTCAGCTCAGCCTAAGTTGGCCTGAACTGAATGCATCATTCATGTGTAATTAGTCTGCTGAACATCTGTCAACTGTGTGAACCTCCAACTTGAACTGTCTGTAGTTCATATACACTGTGGACTGCACTGGATGTACTGCAAAAATTGATCAATTGAATGTGAAACGGAAGAAGAATGGCTGCTCACATCTTGCAGAATATCTGCATTCTTAATCACTCAAATAATTATCTGAATTTGAATTGTAAAGTTTCCAAAGATTTCTGTTTTTATCGGGTTTTAAGTGGCGACTAACACCTCACGTCATGACTCAGAATGCTGTCCTTTCTTCCGCATTCTGACGCAGAATGTTAGGTTTTATTTTCTAATTGGACACAATAAACTATAGAAAGTCATCCTGCCTCTTGTTATTACCTCAGAATGAGATTAATGGAAGCTGGGGTTGTGCAGTAGCAGGGAGAAAGCAATATTAAAAAGATGTTTATGAGATTTTGGCCAAGAAATAGCTGTTATAATGTTGCGAATCTGCATCATCACTGCTTCAAATTTGCATCATTGCTGCTGCAAATCTGCATCATTGCTGCTGCAAATCTGCATCGTTGCTGCTGCAAATCTGCATCATGCTGCTTCAAATCTGCATCATACTGCTTCCAATCTGCATCATTTTACTGCTTCAAATCTGCATCATTACTGCTTCAAATCTACATTATACTGCTACAAATCTACATCATACTGCTTCAAATCTGCATCTTTGCTGCTGCAAATCTGCATCGTTACTGCAGCAAATCTGCATCATTGCTGCTCCAAAACATGAGGGCATATCACACTTGTGAAGCGGAGGGGCTTGATCTCATCTCTGAAAGGTGACATCCTGTTTGAGTGGGTTGAAGCCATTAAGAATTGCTCATTTCGCCGACTGACATTTTAAACAGCACCTCGTGTTTAGCCGATTATTTTCTCGCGGATGTAAACAATGATTATTTTGACATCAACAATCCTTCAGTGACAACTATTGTCCGGCGACATCGTGCATGTTACAGGGAATTATGGGATTCTATGGCTTCCCGGATTAGCGCGGCTTCTGCGACATTGTCTGTGTCCATCGTGAGGTGGAGTCGACAAGGTGAAGACAAAAAGCTTCTTCTCGACCATCGATAGATTTAATCGTCGGCCGTGACTCAGGCGCCGACAGCTCCTGATGGATTTTTAAGGTATCGTTTTGGCGGACATCTTGTGATCATATCGTCATGGTGATAGATACATTGTGCGGTTCTGTATAAGTTACGTGACGTTTTTGTTGGCAAAAACAGATTGAGTTTGCGGTGGCTGGCATCTCGTGTAGAGCAGGCAGCAATTGTGGTGATGGGTGTTTCTGTCTCCAGTCACAGGATCAAAATATCAAGTGAGATTTGGCCCTGTCCCTTTTGTAAGGGGGAAAGGGGGATTACAGTACAGATCACAATTGACATCCCTACGGCTTCGCGTAAGTTACTCGTAACTTACGGGTAACTTATGCGTAACTCACGGCTTTGGTTTCGCGTAACTCACCGCGTAACTCGCCAAAATCGCATAACTCGCCTCGTAAATCACTGCGTAGCTAGCGAAATTCGCATAACTCACCTCGTAAGTTACGCGTAACATAGCTCGTGAGTTGTTGCGTAAGTTACGAGTGACCTACGCATAACTTACGCGAATTTAGGGATGTCAATTGTGACCTGTACTGTACCTTATCCCTTCTCTAAGACCCCTTTGTGTGGAGTCAGGGTGGAGCTGGGGAGTCTCTCACACCTGTACCTTTGGAAATGTTTGAAGGGAATTTCTGTTTCAAATCCAGATGCCAGAGCTTGAATTATTCCCTCACTTCTACATGTCACCAAAGCCCACCAGAGTCCTCCTTCCTGCTGATACCTCCAAGATAACCAGGAATACTTCTGATTACTTCATTATTGGTGGATAGTTTACAACCCGCTCCAACGCCTGACAGGTTGACCGTGTAGGATAACTCTGATTGGGCGAGGTCACCTCGGGCAAAATCGTGATACGTTGTAATTTGCTCCGATTGGAGAACTGAACCATAACACTGGTCATTGTCGTCCAAATTCTGTGCCTCATGTCGACATAAAACGTCACTTTGCAAGGAAAGCCAGTTATGTCTGACAGGTGGTCATTCCGTCTTGTCAGATCCCGAATGAGTTGTCAGATGATAATTTAGGACCTCTCTCAGCCATTTTGTCCAAAGAATGCCAATATTATGAGGGGAGCATTCCGTGTTGGTCCTGAAATACCAGTTTCAATCAAGCGGTAGGTTTCAGCACACACTGATACAAGGACTTTCTGAATGCAGTTTAAGAAGGTAGTTCCAACGTACATTCCTACCCACAACACCAACTTTGCTATGTTTGAGTTGCTATAATTGAGTGGTGTTCGACAGAGTTGGGGTTGAACCCCAAACCTCTTGACATATCATCATAGAACCTTCATCTGCAAGGCTGCTGTTGGAGGTGGTCCAGTGGTGTACGAAACAGAACTCAAAATCCTGGCAGGCCACTCTTCCTGAGATGACATCCCAGTTGTACGAGAGACCATTCCTTCGATCCGTGGATTCCACGTACGAGAGACCGTTTCTTTGATCCACGGATTCCACGCCCCACAAATCACCGACAGGACAATCACGGAGCTTCTTCAACCGTGAGATCTTCCAATGATGAGGTCCGGTTCATCACAAGTTGGTCAGAATAACTGTGTATTCATGACGTATGGCTTGCTCTGATTGTGTACCGTGTGCGGGTCAACTTGGCCTGAAATGATGAGGTCCATCTCAACCCAAGTTGGCCAGAAAAGCAGTGAATGGAGCTTATATGGCATCTACCCGGTTATATTGATGATGTGTGACAATTTTACGTGGAATGGACCAAGATTAGTTCATCCTTGGTTGATCAAAGCAGACCATACATCTTTAATGAGTTGCTGTATTGACTGTACATGATGGCATTGTCAACTAGACACGCAACTGTTCAGTTGAGAGTGGTTTCCTGACATGGCTGTTGATCACAAGGGGCCGTACTTACGAAGCGCGATTAGGCCAACACGCGTGTAAATTCATAGTTATTCAGGTTAAGGGCCTAGAAAACCATTGTTTTGCTACCTACGCTGCTTAATCGGCAGCATTTACCCGCAGGATAATCACCCGTGGTTAACTTTCCTTTGTCTAGCTGCAGGAGGACAAAAGAAAAATTTAAACAACCTACAGGCCTTGTTTAGAGTCATTCAACTCTTTTCTTCGATCCTCCTGCACGTAAACGCAGGAATGTTAACCGCGTGGTTATCCTGCGGGTAAATGCTGCCGATCAAGCAGCGTACAAGGTAGCAAAACAATGGTATTCTAGGCCCTTAACCTGAATAACTATGAATTTACACGCGTGTTGGCATAATCGCGCTTCGTAGTTACGGCCCAAGGTCATTAGTCTGAACAACGTGGGTCCTTGGGTTGTTCACCATCAAGCCCAAGTTATGCCATACTTTAAAAGACGATTTTCAACAAAATTTTTCCAGCAAGTACGGGTATCCATGGAAACTGGGTATGAACATTACCATCCAGTTTTCAAAAGTGCCTGCAATAATCCATCAATTCTGCCTCAGAAGCCATAATTGGTAGATAGCCACCTTTAAGAGGGCTTCACCTTCTTAAATTCCGACTTCTTTCCCTAATTTTGATGGACTATCTTCCTCAAGGTCACCTGGGATCTGGACAAGTAGTGATTGAAGTAGGGACAGATTTGGTATCGTTTCATCCTAAGTTGGACAAATTTCGTTATACATATGTGTACAATGATGTGCTCAGGATGTCTGGCAGGAACGTGTGAGATGAATCTGAGATGATAGCCTGTGTTTAGATAGTGCTACCAATGTCTGAGGAGGCAACCATCCAGTGCTGGACCAACATAGAATGTTTTTCTAAGAGATTATCGAGTGAAGGATGGGATCAAGCTCGTGGCCTCAGTGGACGAGTTATCTACCGGTGTCACCCGATATGTGTGCCGCCATCGTCATCATGTGGCGGGAAGCAGTAACTCGTATGCGAGATCGTCGGAGAAGATCTTTGGCCGGTTCTGAAGGAAACGGCGCTCAGGCCGGCGAGTCTTCTAATGGCATGTGGACTGACAACCGCAACTGGAAAGTGGAGTTTTCCACTATGCCATTCCACCTGCTGTTCTTACCGAAATATTTGAAGACCTTCATATATGACCCCTGCCGGAAAAAATCAGTCGATGTGCCGGAAAGAAGACTGAAGATGACACCAGAGAACAACTATAGAAATTGACAGAGTCAAATTTCACAATGGCCAGACAATACTGAAATCAACAATCCGTTGGTGCACTTTGGGTCTTCTTCTCTGAACATTCCGACTCATTTTGCTGGCACAGGTCACATATTTCAATTTCTGCATTCCTCAAGTCCCATTTAATGCCTTGTACTGGTAAACTCAATGTGCAACGCGCTTGTCTACAGAAACACACAACGAAACAGTACAACGATGCTAGTGCATTTGTCTCGTCAAGTTATTAAAATGAGAAGACAAATTTGTCATTAAATTTGATGTTTGTCATGATTTTCGATAAATCCTTCGTTTGTCTCTTTCAGGAAATCTTAATCAGGATCATAATCTGACAGATTTGCGATTATATCTCTGAAGTGTCACTCGACTGAAGGGAAATCAATGAAAATGATCTCGCGTGAACTAGACCTATGTTTGTCTACTTTCATTACAGATATTGTACTGTAAGTTTGCTCAAGTAAAGTTGAGCAAATGGGTGTGAATGCTCTCTTGTAATGATGACTTTTCCAAAAGACACATTGGTGATAAAATGAACACTGTAGCTTTAGGTAAACAATCGTTGGATACTGGATGAGTCTTATCTCTAAAGACTCCTCAAAATGATTCACCACACTGATGCATTTTTTCGAGCATTCTTGTGTCCGTTGATGAACTGGTCATCATGATTGCTCAAGATAGCAAAATGACAAATGCTGATTGGTCTTTTGTTGGCCGTGATCGCCGTGGTGATAGTGTGGTGTCCAGTCATGCTGGAACGATCATGGAGATGATCAGATTGGATGCCGTCAGTTGAGTTGTACTTTTTCATGCATTAGTAGATCATGTACTCTACAATATCATGCATGCACTGTATCATGTACAGTGGTGTTTCTGGGCAGGGTGGTGCAAATTCTGAAATGCTGTGTGTGGGGTGTAAGATAGCAACATGCCTACTCTGTCAGGAATGCACATCTGTGTTTTTGAGGCTAATTGTCTCATCAGCTGTCCAGGATGCTTGAATCTTGTTTTCTTACACCGAACAACTCCGTGTTATCTCTTGTCAACCCCATGATATGCATCGCAGGACACCAATACGTCAGGAAATCCACCCAGACGACATACACCCAACCCTCCTGTTATCTGAGATTGTTCCATATGGAGCCAAGACTCCGTTGGTATCAGGAGAAGTTATGTCCAGATATCATAACCTTCACCAGAATATCATTTGAGTCATCGGAGCTGATTCCGTCACACAATGTTCCGAGATTTGCATCGAATTCTTGAATGACACTAATTGGCAATTATGGTTGTAACATTGTTTGTCATTGGAGGAAGTGATCATGTGTGGATGATGATTCAATCGGCTGTCAGCGGATATGTTATGATATGCTCTCACACCTTGCATGATCAGCGCTAATAAGTCCTACCCTAGGAATGATAATGATAGCTCGGATGGCAAAGATATGATAGCTAGGATGTGGCTATCACTGCCCACATTCACTCAACAACTTTGTTTGATAGCCATTTTGGTGCACCGAAGAAAAAGTCGACGCGAACAGAAGGGATGTATGTACCAGGCTCTGGATTCTCCAGAGAAGCTACCACGAGCTCATACACTTACGAGAAATTCCCATCTTTGTAAAGCTTGTGCTGATGACATCATCACAGAAAAATCTGACATCTTGATGGTCAAATTCACGTCAAATGACGTCGTTGACCCAGCTGGCACACTTTGTCGTCGGCGCAAGTGGAGTGTGTGTGACTTCAACCATGATTGATCTCCACATGACGCACTTTGTCGTCAATGTCAGCTTATTGGACCGGTCAAAAGTGACGTCATAATGAGCCACTGCACAAGCTGTGTAGCACAAACCAAAGGAATAGAGCAGCTGGGACATGAAGAAGCCTGGGCCTTCTTTCAGTCAGTTACCGAAATCTGTATGATAGTCCCATTGGATACAGTTCTGTCATGTTCTTGAGGTATGTGTCCCAAATGTGATTCCCGAGTCTTGGGCACCATCTCTCTCATATTGTACGTATTCCTATCTGATCCCTGGCCTGTCGATTTCAAAGTGATATGGCGTGTCACCCTAATTGGTCTCATGTACAATTCCTTGTTGCCATGCGCACTAGAAGCTTTGAGGTTTTTTCACCCATTAGCGCCTAAATTGAATCAGTGTCATCGCGATGTCCCCCACGGCGAAGGTGTCTTATAAGAGTATTCGCGTGTTCGTAGCTTCAGGCGACGAGACTGAACATAGGAACATGCTGTTTCACTCATGCCTTGAGGTACGGAAGTAGCCATGGGTGCAAATGTGGAATTCTATTGTGGCGGAACAATCGCCCCGGAATATTTCGCCGGAGGGCAAGTTGGTTGTTCATTTGCGTCCTCTTGTCTTTGGGAGTAATTGAATTCTGGTGGATTAAGAGCAGGAAAAGACTTTGATAAAGATAAGATGCTGAACCCGCTTGACTTACAATCTGACAGGGCAGCGCTGTGAGTGGTTTGTACCGAAGATGTTAAAAACAGAGCACAGCAGTGCAAAAGCCGTCATGTCCTTGATGGATGAAGCATTGAAAAAAAGAGGTACCACCGCTCACAGTGGCTCGTAGTGGCGGCAGTTTGCAGGTGGCTCATTGTGATGCACACAACCCAAGCCCCAAATGCACCCTTGGCTGTCTGAATATAAAGCTTGCAGCTTTTGCCCTGTGCTGTCAGAAGGTCGTAACTTTTGCCCTGTGCTGTCGGAAGGTCGTAGCTTTTGCCCTGTGCTGTCGGAAGGTCGTACCTTTTGCCCTTTGCTGTCGGAAGGTCGAAGCTTTTGCCCTGTGCTGTCAGAATGGTCGATATTGAAGTTGGTCTGAAATGTTTAGAGAAAAACAGACGATATCCTCTGTGGAAGAGAATATGTAGAACATAAGAAAACATTTCATGGCCTGTTCGTCTTCGATAAGAGTAATGAACTGATCCGGGTCCATAGTGCCATCCCTCGGGTACCGCCCAAGAAACAGGCTCGTCTAAGAAAATAACTTCAGTATGTAATCACCGCTCACCACCATCAGAACCACCTAACCATCAAATTACCGCCAAGATTATGACGAACCTTTGTACGGAAAGGTCGCCGGAGATTTATGCGCATTATTCTACCCACAATCCATCATAATCAGTCACAGGTAATCACAGTCCCCGAGAACGCACTTCTTTCATGTTCGTTGCGCCCTTTTTTGTATTCCAGGGAGCGCTAGGGTATGGGGAGTGGTGATTACCGTGTGGTTCGCTGAGCTTTCGTTCCTTGATTACAGACTTGCCAATACGATTGATGTGGTACACCCAAGGGGTCGGGTGAATTACTTCGGACTTTTTCTTTAGAATTCAATTTGGGATCGTTCACTATCGAGTTTTTTGCAGAGTCTGCATCTCAAGAACGTGACAGGTTTGTGAAGCAGACGGAATAATCCATAGACAAATTCGTTCCTGTTCGACAACCTCTCCCTCGATAAACAACTTTCAACTTGAAACGTTCATGTCATGAACTTGGAAGGTTATTTGAATGTTTAGTAAATGTAGGAGGAAACCTTTCAGTGGAGCACCGCGCACCTGTCATAATCGATGAGTGCTTCATTGTGGAAACTGTTAGGTAAAGGTGCCCACAGGTTGTCATGCGTCTTGAAGCAACTCAACGGATCCGTCGCAGATCAAAAAACCACCACGCGCAGGTCGACATTTCAGCGATTGTGAGGAACTCGGAGCAACTGGCAGTTACCTTGAACAACACGCTGAACTAGCGGATCCGGCAGTTGCTCGGACACAAGCGCGCTCAGGTCGACAAAATCAGCAACTGATCAGTCACTCTGAGTTGCTTCCATCGTCGGAAAGCTAGTTGCCGCGAGTTGCTTCAAGATGCAATGTCGACCTGTAGGCACCTTTAGTTGAGAAAGATTAAGAAAGATCGAACCAAGTCCTGTCAGTTCAGGACTTACTTGACATTGGTTGCAGGGCCATCCTCCCATAGCAGGGTTTTGGTCTCTCTCCTCTTCATACGCTCTCAACAAAGTGAATGGAGCAAGGTAAGAACCTTTGCACGGGGAGGATGGGACGGGACCAGTTTCTCCTGGATCGTCCCACTGCCTCCATCTCCGTCTCTGTCTTCTTTCCTGCTGTTGACCAGGTCCTTGCCGTGATCTCCTAATGAGAAAAATTGCACATTCTCGGACCCTCGATCTTCTTACGGTTGGTTTATCGTTAATCTTCGAGTCAAAATGACCAGTCGTGCTTTTTCTTTTAATGAAGGAAATTACTGGAAACTGGCCTCATGTCACCACACGTTCTGTCAAAATGAGTAATACGGGACAAACAATGACGATCACCCTCTCATGGGCCTAATTTGGTATGAGAGGTCACATGACTCGACTCGTAACACGAATTCTCATCCGGCTAAATAGACATTTTCATGAGATCATGTCGTTTTCCCGTCAACCCTTGTTACGGCTCCCATCTTCCCCCTAACCTTTGCCATTGTTCTATGAATCTCACCCATTTGCGTTGTTTTTTTCGCCACGCCATCATCTTTTTTACGGCCGATTAAGTGCAAATTACGATGACATCTTACACTGATGAGGGTCGTACCTGAGTTTGCATGCCTCCTAATTCTAACTTACAACATGTCGTTCGGGAAGCAATATTTCATTTGGTGACACAAACAATTTCTTCCCTTTTCGCACACGGTGTACTAATAATTTAATGGCTAGTTAGTCACTAAACCTTGTGAGTTTCGTCCCGTAACAAATTGTTCCACGCACGGTTTATGGTTGGCAGCGAATGGAATTGTCAGAGGTATAATAAAAGTAAGAGTTGTCGTGCTCAAAGGTGATTACCGGAGAGACATTGTCATTGTCCTTGGCGACCATCGGCATGGATACCAAACGGAATGCGGTATGTACAGTGGTGAAGTTGAAGTGACTACCACCATTGACGTGGATGGATACCAAGCAGTGAAGTGGAAGGGTAGAGAGGATCAGAACATTCATGATATTCCATAGTCCTAGCATGAAATTAACACCTAGTCCCTACTGCTGAATTTATATGAATTGAATACACTGCCCCCTATTGGTAAATGTTGGTATCGTAACTTCTGATCAGTGGGCACATGCTGAATTGAAGTAACGGCCAGACTCAGTGCAGCAGTGTACTTGATAATACACAAGCAAGCTGTTACTTGATCTAACATACTCCTGCCACAGATACAAAATGGAGCCCTGATAGCCGAGTGGTTGTCATGGTCAGCAAGCGGCAGGTCCCGGACCATATGGGATTTCATTCCCGACTCTTCACGTCCATCGCATGGGACAGTAAGCCGTGGTGCCTTGTACCTTGTTCCTTTGCAAGGGCAAGTAAAAGACCCCATCCAAGTGAGGAACATGAGTAGCTTGAGATGGCCTCTTCCGTACTTACAGGGCCAATAATGCTATGGCTTCACGCTGACGGAAAAATCAAATACAAGTACCAATACCAAATGGAGCTACTGCCTTTTGATCAAAAATCAAATATCATCTGTTCTAACAGACTTTTATTGGTGTTCCTTCCTCTAAGCTGCTAAGAATCTCCGTGCCGTGGACACCGATAACTTGCCAACAACAATGGTTCCACCACAAGAATACGGGGACCGTTGTCGATTCCATCGAGCTGGGCGGTGATCAATAACACACATAATGGCGGAAATGTCTCCACGTTAGGCGAGAGTTTTTTTATTCCTTGTTTAGCGAACTTTTTTTCCCAGAAATTTTGTGAGGTGGTCGGAAAAAAAATAAAAATAAATTTTTTTTTTCTTCCATTTTGACACTTCACAAAATGGTGCTTGGGAAATTTCTGGGAGGAGGCAATAAAAAAAATAAAATTTTATTTCAAAAAAAAAAAATTTATTTAGAAAACAGAAGTTTATTCTTGCATTTTTTACAAGATAACTCATTATAATGTCAACTTATGTAATTACTAACAACAATGAAATAAAACTTTGTACGTTTAAGTCATCTGGAGCTCGATGGGCCTATGTCAATCAAACCCTTAGTAACCAGACCACAATGAACTTAGGGTTTACTCTAAACGGTCCAACGCACATTGTTTTCTAACCAGCTGAACCTTGGTTTGAAATTAAGCATACAACTAGACCTTGATTTGAAATTGAACACAGGCACAGGCATGGGATTGGCTGGAAGTGTCCTGTCAATAAAACGCATGTCAATAGCCAGACTTCACCAACAATACCAAAGTCTGCCTGACAACCGAAGGTCCGCCCATCGAGCTCAAGATGACTTAAACGTACTATAGTTTGTACTTGACCAGATTTAATTTTGACTACTTTAGGTCCAGGTACACATGCCCCACAGTGGTCATTTGTACATTGACAAAACTTCGCACGCCCCATATATATGAAGAATTCTACAAGGTAGAAGAAACACTGGCAGGATTTATACTATTTTCAATATGCGTGAACAATAAAAAATACTGTCCATGCCTCGTGGTAGTCACAATGATGTGTCATGGACATTAATTTATCTACACCTGATAAGTTGAATATTTCAAATATGGTACTTGTGGGCCAATTTTAACACGGTTTGTTCCATATGAAAGTACATCTTGTTTGTTGGTCACATTCCTGCATCAAAATGTTGGAAATATCGTAATTACCTAATAGCTCATCTGAAAAAATCCTAAAAATCAACATTTTTATTACGTAATTTTTTTGTGACTTCTGTTGCAGCTTTGATAGAGTGGAACCTTCTATTAAGGATCATGGACTTCGTTTCATCAAAATCTGTTGAGTGGTCACTGAGATATTTGAGATTATCAAAATTTTATCATAATTTGAGATTTTTCAATTTTTCACAAAGTTTTGAAAATTTTCAAAACATGAAAATCTCAAATTATCAAAATTTTGATAATCTCAAATATCTCAGCAACCACTCAACATATTTTGATGAAACAAAGCCCCAAATCCTTAGAAACTTCCACTCTATCACATCTGCAACAAAAATCTCAAAAATATTACACAATAAAAAGTTTGATTTTTAGTGTTTTTTCTGATGAGCTATTACATAATTACGCTATTTTCAAATTTCCAAATTTTGATGCAGAAATATGACCAACAAGATGTACTTTCATATGGAACAAACTGTGTTAAAATTGGCCCAGTAGTATTTGAAATATTCAACGTATGAGTTGTAAATAAACTAATGTCCATGACTGTACATGCTGTACACTCATGTACACTCTATAAAAATTTTCGAGCTACACAGTATTTTGAGACAGTTTAGTCATCAGCATCATCATCTTCATCATAACCTCGTGCTCGCTTTCTTCCCTTCTTTGCACAGCGCGTTACTGGCCTCTTTCCATTTCCCAAACAAGTTTCGCAAATTGGTCGCACAATACCATATTCTTGTTCCAGTGCCTCTATTTCTTCATTTCGTGCCACCTCAAGTTGACCACAGTAGATGCAGCAAAGATCGAACACTGATTGTGCACCTGAAATTTTAAAATGAAATCTTCTGAGGACCAATGAACAGTTTTAAATAATCATTTTGTACGGTACCTTTTTTCTCTCAGACCTTGTTCCATCAGTGCAGAGTACAATTTAACTGACAGATTTGGAACAGTTCATGCACCACTAGAGCAGTCATGCAGGAAATTTCATGTCCTTAACAGAAACATCCTTGAAAAGAAACATCATACCAGAATAATATGTGGTCTCGATCTCAGAACTGCATTTCAAGCCTTCCCGAACTATCAACTTGTGATGATATTCATGGCCTACTGGAAACAGGAGATTCCCACACATATATGCACCTTCCTCTTTCACACCTCTCAAGACAGTTTCATCCCTTCTTGTAAGCTTAGAAGGCGAGTATATTACTCTGCGCTTTTCACATTCATAACAGCCTAGGAAGTCTCGTACCTTTGCTGAAAGAAAATTAAGAATTGTCATGAAAAGTCAACTGAGGCTCTACCAGTACCATACCATGCTGCCCTTGGAAAAAATAGCCATGTGTCTTCCATCACACAAGTACAGATGAGATGACAGCAAAAAGGCAAGGGCATGAGGTTGATCCCTGCTCAATGACCACAGCAAAATCTTAAGTTTATAGTCTTTGCAAACTTAGTGCATTCATCACCTGCAAGAAGTCAGACAGATGCATATGAATAAAATTTGTATGCCTACCTGCTACAAGAATGTGCTTATGCTCTTTGTCTAGAGCAGTGCTCCAAGACTTTTTCTGCCTCAGGGAAGGACGGTCATCGTCATTGGTCTCTGTCCCGTAGACGTCACTGAAGGGTTTGTAACAGGCTGCATCCTTATCGAAAACAGAGTCAGGGAGAAAGTGGAGGTTTTGAAACTCAGCAGCAGGTATTCGGCAAGGGTGGAAGCTACAGTACCAGCATGGGTCATCTGTGGAACATTTTTTCACCTGAAATATTTCAATTAACCAGGATTTCAACATAAAAACAGCATGGACAAAATGATTCAAATCATTCTACCAATGGAACACAGCACATATCGAATTCCCAGAACAATGGTAGAACACCGCTATTACACACACCTTGTGACAAGGGTCTACTCTCCTTGACAGAGGGGTTATCCCATTGATGAAAATGATTTGAAAAAGTTGGGACTGTCTGGAAAGAGGTGGATGTATTGGTGGAGTGTCCACCTGAGGTGTCCATGTGTGTGGGTGTGGGGGGGGGGGTTCTACTACATAAAACGTACCTGGAATGAGTAATTTCTTTCACGGCAATGCTTCTGCATGAACTCCTTGAAAGCTTTGCTGCGCTGAGGAAGGCCTTTCAGCTGCTCCACAGAAGTGCAGGTCAGATCAGGATCAATGACAGTCGCTGAGTCGGTGAGGAAATTTACCATTTCTTCATCAGAGGATGCTTCACCAGTGTTGATCTTCCTCTCCTTGTACTCCAAACGTTGAAATCTTTCCTCTATGATGTTCATCACTGGCCTCATTGATTCCCTTATGGCAATGCTGAAGTCTTCATCAGCTGCTGCTGCATTTCGGACAGCCTGCATTGTGGACTTGGATTTCATAGTTTTTTCTACACCATCGTCAACCTGGTGGCGTGTCAACGCCACATTTTGCAAGCCAATATTCAACGTAGACATTATACGCTCCGCTGGGTTTACCCAGCTCGCGTGTGGTGCAGTGCGGACTGCACAATAGAGATCCAGGTCCAGTGCAACGAACACTAACACTGCTGCAACCTTGACAGTGATGTAAGTTGTGCGATGATCAGGTCCACCATCGCTATACACCAATAGTATTGGAGATGACAGGTTCACTCCATCTTCACTGTTATTCTCTCGTAACAAACTAACAGTTTCACAGGCATGTCTTGTTGCATTGGAAGGCTGGAAGATCTTGTCTTTCAGCGTGACAAAAACTTCACCGGAGTAGAAGCCTTTCTCGATTTCACTTGGAATACTGACGTCAAATGCAACTGATGGAACTATGCCACAAACGTGGAAATCATGGTCCGAGGCTGCTAGAACTGGACCGCCAATTACAACAGGCGCACCATGATGCGCACGGACGCCGGTGGAAATTGGGTTTCCTGGTTCACCCACGGGAATTACAGATTTATCATCCACACACAACATGGTAGAATATTCCCTCCACATGACTGCAAACTCCCTAAGCATTTTCCACATGTGTCCACAATACCAAGAGTCTTCATGTTCGATTCGTGCCAGTCTTTGTTGTACCGCATACTTCACACTGAAGCGTCCAGTGTAATTGAGGGCCGTATTGTTGTACCTGTTCTGTGGGGAAAAATTAAGTCGGATCCATGACAATGATGGCGCAGGAGTGTCAGGAGGCAAGCGCTCCAGAACCCTGTTCCGCAGATCACGCACAGACATGGCGAACGGGAGATACATGAGTTCCTTATGTCGTCGATCATCTACAGCACCAACTTCATCCAGGTATCGCCCCAGTTCATCCCAAAATGGTTCAAACAGCGGACTGGTTGGTCGACCATTCATTTTTCTTAAGTCATAAAACAAGTCTTCATCATTGCCAGAGGCCAGCCAAGTTGCAACACGATGATCGATATCCGCCATTTCCCGCGATTCGGCACTTGACTCATCGTGAGTAAGAAATCGGAAAATATCCCTGAGCACAGCCGGTTTAATACCAGTGATGGTATACCTGTCAAAAAACTCTCTGCGCATTGCTCTTGTTGTATAGAGTGGCAATTCCTTCCTGCATTCATTAACTGCTTTGATCATCTCTGTGTCAGATCTTAAAGCAACATTCTGTGGCACTTTCCAGATGAAATTTAAGTTGCGCAAGTTGCCTCCAATCTCATGTCTATAAATTGCCACTGGACATGATAATGCAAGCTTCTCAATCCAGTGCATTCTGTCGACTCTATCATCAGGCTCGAAGTTAAACAGGGATACAATCGTGTAATTACTGACATTCTCAAGATGAGAGTCAAGTTCTGCATATTCTTTCCTCAGGGTTGCTTTCGACGCTTCAATTACTTGGTAAACCCATTTGTCCTTCAAAGACCTGACTGGTTCCTTAGAACCGTGTCGTTCCATAACCCTCTTGCTCTGCTCCACCAGGTACTTGTTATACGCCTGTAACCCCTTCACAAAGTCCTCCAGTACATGCTTCAGACGCTTGAGCTTGCTGCTGGCAAGCCATGGCAACATCATGACATCAGCAAGTTGGTCAATATGGTCTTTCAGACCCTCTTGCGAAAGCTGTAGAAAAGTAAGACAGCACCATGTTAAACAAGAGCAATGCCAAACAACAGCAATACCAAACACGGAAATTCAAATGAAATGGCCA
Organism: Notospermus geniculatus; assembly: GCA_002633025.1. Taxonomy (NCBI): domain Eukaryota; kingdom Metazoa; phylum Nemertea; class Pilidiophora; order Heteronemertea; family Lineidae; genus Notospermus; species Notospermus geniculatus. The sequence continues at coordinate 106,561 of NMRB01000174.1, read as the reverse complement.
CGGCCATTGTGCTCACCTCTGTGATAAGTCTCTGTGGTAAAACTGGGACACTCATGGTGAATGATGAAGAATCAGTACAGACAAGATAAAAGCTGAACACACCAAAGTATTTTATCTGAGCAATAATCAATCAATGACATAAACTCAGTTGATGATTGTCAGACGAAGCTGTATATTGTGAGCAAACTGACTTCCGCTGTATTTAGCTGCAGGTGTCAAAAGTTCTATTTTTTCAAGATGGCCACATTTGGGGCGTATTCGAATCCCTGTTCTCGAGTGACCCAGGTGCAGTGTTCGCGTGTTGAGGTTCCGAACAGGGAAGTGCGTGTCACCAGGTATCGGGTGTCGTTGCCATGGTTGCTGAGCATGGCGGATGTAATGCTGCGGGCTGTGTCTCTGTGCAAAATCAGATTTTTGTTGCAGGAAAGGTCATTTTTCCTATCCTGACAGCATCCACGGATATACCCACATTACAAATTACATTACTGCAGGCATGAAAGTCCCATATTCAAGAAAGACACAAAGTTTTATCGAAATTTACTTGCGACATTTCGTCGTCAATGACATTGGCCGCCATCTTTGTTCTCGGTGTTCTCGGTTTCACCCCCGAAAAAGTGGGGAGTGGAAATTTCGTTCGCGAACGCTGTTCTCGTGTCGGTTCTCGGCGTTCGAATCCCGCACTCGTGTTGATATCAACACGAGTGCAGGGATTCGAATACGCCCATGAAGTTTGTTGGAACTAAAATCTTAGCATAAGTGTTGAGGGTATATACATAGATATTCAGGCAACATAAAACTATCTTAACCTTTACTATTGATTAGATATGGGCCGAAGTAAACTTTTCAAGATGGCTTCCTGGCGGCCATATTCGAAGTCCGATTGGGTCGAAATTTGGTGCACTTGTAGAGGGTGTTTAGATGTATCTTCACACCAAATCAGAACACTATGTGTCAAATAGCCACAAAATGTGCCACCAAACAGTGAATTTTGATCTTTGACCGAGCTCTGAGCTTGAAAAGGGGGTCAAATCAAAAACCCGGGATTTATGTGATGTAGTCTCATCAGAGGAACCCACCATAAAAATTTCATGGGTCTAGCTAGCAGCACTCAGGAGATATAGCCAAAAATAAGTTTTTCACAAAGTGCACCCTACAGGCCAGAGCGTCAAACTGGCAGCGCTGAGTTTCCGTTCAGAGATAGTTTTTACCATAGGGTACCTGTACACCAAGTTTCAAGTTCCTAGGCCAAGCGGTTTAGAAACGTGCCACCCCTGTTAACGGCGACGGACCACGACGACGACGACGGACGACACACCTGACCATGAGAGAAGCTCAGCTCACAGAGGTGAGCTAAAAAGGCCGAGAGCTGATTTATATCAATGCTCTTCACTGGAATACTACAGTAGTACACAAAAGCCTTTTAATAATGGGCACCATACAGCACTGCTGACAATGTTCATACACACCTCTGGTTTTTTTTTCTTGTTTGCTTTATAATTGTTCATGTCCCTGATGCTATCAAAAGGTGGAGGGATGGTTATCGACCGTTGCAACAGCTTCTCATGGTGGGCATCAATGAACCAGAGTGCTTCAGAAATGGTCCTCACAACTTTGACGCCCAATGTGGAAACCTGCAGAGAATGACAAATAAGTTTTTTGCTGGTTGTCCACGGACAACCTGAATTCTAGAAGTTGGTTGTCCGCATCAAATGGTGATTGTAGGCCTACATGTAGATGTTAGAATACATCAACATTTCATGACAAAGGTGAGCTCTTGGGGCAGTTGTCCATGGACAACTAATTGGAGGAAATTACTTGTCAGTTTGGGAAAATCGGTTGTCCCGGGACCCGGACAACCAATAATTTGTAATTGACACTGACCTGGGAATGGGTGAACCCAACATCCATACATTCTAGTGTTTCTAACACTTTGTTATATTGCCTCTCCTTGTCGGACAGCTTCTGGTTCGTCGGCCTGAAAAGGAAAAAACAATTTACATGTGAACACTGCACACAAAAATCTGGGCCAAAAGGCCTATGCTCCTGAGGTCCTTTAAAGCAAAGTAAAAAATTGGTGCCCCTCTCTAAGAAAGTACATTCCAATTTTGGGCACTCATATCTGAAACAATCCACTGCCGGCATTTTGACGTCAGAATCTATGTGTTGATGCTGTGATGTCATGTCGCTCTGCGCTTGAGTAGTTGACATTGGCCATATATAGGCCTATACGGCAGCATCGTGTCGTCATCATGGGAAATGTGACATCATGTGAAGAACCTCTTATTTAGTCTCAGACTTAGCGTTGGCCTAAGCGTTGGCCGTTAGCGTAGCTAGCTGGCCTAATTATAATAGGCCTACCGATACTACCAGGCCTACAGTATTATCAAACTGCAAAACCAACCAGGCCTAGCTTGGTACCTGCCTAAACTGTGTATACGCTCTAGTCTAGAGGCCTTCCGGTATAGGCCAACTGTCTGTCTGTTTTCTGTGCTGCATGTCATGGCATGTGCACATCATGATATGGCATGTATGGCAGTGCATGTGCATAGGCCTAGGCAGTACCTATCACATCGTCGACGTACCTTTTCGGAGGTAAATGCTGATAACTTCTGGCAGCATTCATGAGCACTTCGAGTGCTGAAGGGGTTTCATCGTCCTGATCGTTAACCATGTTAACAGTACTATCCAACGGGGTTGGACTCCTCCAGATATGAATATATTTCAGTCCGAAACCGACAACCACATCGATGGGAGTATCCGATTTCAGCACAGTCTGACAAGTGGTGGGAGTATTTTCAATTGACGAGCCGAGAATCCTGTTGATTCGAAGGTTTTCCCATTCATCAGGGACATCCATCAGCAGCAGGTCACCCACAGTCTGGCACCTGGACCCATCCAGTAGGGATTTGTGTACTTTCGAACTACCAACAAGCCGATGCAAGACTGTAAACCACGCCATGCTCTCAACTGCTCAAGCATTCTCGATTCTGACGGCCATCTCAGATCTGTCAAACATGTCAAATGTGACAGCTGTGCGGCGGTACTACTACGATATAGCATGCCGTGAAAACGGCATTCTCCAACGCACAGGACAATGCAGGAACGCACGCAGTGCATACATCGCGCATGGTGCCGAAATTCAGTGATATTGGAGAATGTACATAAGCACAAGTGAATTTCGGCGAGCGGCGGTCGGAAAAAAATAAATATTGAATGACCAATTTGGGAGCGGCGGGCGGGATAAAAAAATTTTTAAAAAAATTATTTTTTTTAATTTTCGGCTGATTTCGACGGCGGCGGGTTCGCTAAGGTAAATTTTTAAAAAATTTATTTTTATTTTTTTTTGTCATTTTCGTAAGCGGCGGGTTCGCGAAACAAGTGATAAAAAAACTCTCGCCTTACTTGGTCAGATTTTCACGCCTTAATTGGCAATTATCGGGAAATATATGAAAAATGTCTTCATGTATGAAGTGGTTTCTACCCCTCCGGTCCGGCGATGTCTTTATGTATGAAGTGGTTTGTACCCCTCCGGTCCGGCGATGTCTTTATGTATGAAGTGGTTTCTACCCCTCCGGTCCAGCGATGTCTTTATGTATGAAGTGGTTTCTACCCCCCTGGTCCGGCGATGTCTTTATGTATGAAGTGGTTTCTACCCCCCTGGTCCGGCGATGTCTTTATGTATGGAGTGGTTTCTACCCCCCCGGTCCGGCGATGTCTTTATGTATGAAGTGGTTTCTACCCCTCCGGTCCGGCAATGAAGTAAAGAGGTGATCTTTCGTGGAACACTGCTCCATTTTTGCTCGAATGAGATTTTGAATTCTTTGTATGTTTTGATGATCTTTTTACTCTGGTCACAACAACGGCTGTCGGCAGATGATGGTTAAAGTTCTGAGATGAGGTGGGGCCATTTTGGTCAAATCCTGCCTGGCGTCTGTCTTCCACTGATTTCTATGTGACCTGCTCCAGCAAAAGCAAGCACTGCATAAAAGCTGCATATCTCAGATCTCGTTCAGCCAAAGTTTCTTTCTGAATATGAGGTAAAAACAATGAATAACAGTTAATTAAGTTGCACTTTTACTGTAATCTCAAACATAGGCAGTCTTATGTTACTAATTAAGCAATAGAGATGGCACCGTTACCTTTAGAATCAGCTAACGAACCAAACATTTCATGCCTCATTCCTGCCTCCCCAGGAGATCCATTTTCCTCCATTGTACGATTTTCTTCACTTTCCAATCAAAACTGAAAATGCTAATTATCCAATGATAAATGAATTAGCATGGAATAAAACCACCTTGTCAATTCCTGTTTCATTTTCGTCAACCAAAAATGATATCATCCAATTCTTTACCAACATTCTCAATTTCTTATTAAATTTCGCGAGCCGGAAATTTTCAATTATTTTTATGTTATTTTGCATTGATCTCCAAAACGAGTTAATTATTCAAAGATTACACCCCACTGAGCCATTATGTCATGTACGGTGGAGCGGAAGGATCACTTTGGTTTTATTTGACAAACACCTGTTTTACTCTCAAACAATCATCGTGAATGTTTTACACA
>NMRB01000174.1:0-86132 GCA_002633025.1 Notospermus geniculatus | reverse complement strand
GAACATACCCCCCCCCCCCATTTGTAATATTTATACTTATGATTTTGATTTTCTTTCTTTATAGGTAAGTACCATTTTCTACAAAAGATGACATATTGAACTGGTTGGTGAGTAGGCTCTCCACATAAACTGGTAACCCTAGCTCGGCGTCCTGCATGGTAAAATCAAGACAAATCACGCTCCAGAAAAGGCAGTGTCACTTCCACCTCCTGCAGTGGATACAGCAACAGTTACTTCAAGATGAGAATACTCCTGATATCCGTATCTCTCCCCAATCTGCCTTCCTTGGTCATCCTTTGATGTACTGGAGAATTCACCACAAAAACTGCCGAATCTCCTTGGTTACTGTTAGAAATAAGACTCAGTCCTTGATACCTCGAGAATATCTCTGTGTTTCACAGGCTAATCTTGCTTTCTTTTCTTCCTGATGGTTTGTTGTGCCTTGTGGAAGATTAGTTGGCTGCTTTGAACATTTTGTTTGGGGGATAAACCAAGACTTGTTGAGGAGAAAGGATGGGAGACAGGCCTATGTTTGTTGACATCACCCCTTCCCCCTTGATGGAACCATCACTACCTGTCATTTTCCAGTCAATCTGGGTAGGTGGCCTTAGAAAGTACGTTGTTTTGACCGATGACCAGTTTGAAACCCACAAACAAGCTGGACACTAAAAGACTTGTGTGATAGACGCGATGGTTGCTTGAGGACAGTCCGCCTCACCTGCCAAATATTGGCTGAAGGAAGGATGAAAGGATAAGGACTGGACTTCCACCTGTCAATCAGCTGTCAGCCAGAGATCTCTAAATGGAGGTAAAAATGGCTGTCGTCTGTTTACATCCGGCTATGAGGAGGTGCGTAAATATGCCACTGCTTTTAGGGATTGTGTCACCCTTGACGATGTCGTCAGTCGTGAATAGTGTGACCCATCTTTGACCATCACTGCCAAGAAAACCAAGTTGTAATTCAATTAGGCGAACATCTGTCTCTTTCTGACGAGACGACCCGATGATTCCGGCAGACAATGGCGACACAAAGCGGTGTTGACCGAATCCTTCAGGATTGGTGGAAACGGTAGGCAAATATCGTCAATGGAGACCTCAGTTCTCGGAGAATTGGCGGAAGCTTGTGTCCTCGGGTAGCCATTTTCTGATTGGTGGGCGATTTCCTCATTTGTGTGCTGATATTATGCGATGATGTCCGACTTCGTTCAAAAGCATTCATTGATTAATAATGGCCGTAGCCAATTTTGTAATTAATTAACCCAGTCATTACAGGACGATCTTGAAAGGCTACATAATCTTGGACCGGTGATAATGGACTTTCAATTGACTGGTCCCATTCTGTGGTACTCGGTGAATAGTTAGGATGGCATCGACAGCGTTGGAACAATTGGTGGCAACCCCAGCAGATTGGAAATGAAAATTAATTAGGTTAGAAGGTTCCTTGTGTATTGGAGGCCAGCTGGAGTGACGGTGTCTCCAAATTAGATTGAAGAGGGCAGCTTGCACCCACGGCGAGATGTGGACCTTTCGAAGGTCGAATGTTTGGTTCACTGGGGACAGTGTCGCCTTACAAAATATCACGTTTCTGTCATCCCTTGTCAATCAAGTGTCCAACATGAAGTTAGGGGCCGGTCCTGTTTACCGAGACTGTAATCCAACCTCTGTGACGTTCTTAAGCAGAGGGCATCAAGTACGTAACAATTTAAGTGTTGACTTGCATACTGAGTGTTGACTCCTGTTGTTGACTGGCCGCTTGCTCCTCTTGTTGACTGGCCGCTTGCTCCTGTTGTTGACTTGACGATTCTTTTGCCGTTGGCAGCTGGTGATCTTTCAATCAAACGGGAATCCCACCTGATTTGAGTTGACCATCTTTCTTGACTTAAACAGCACAGTTTTGTCCAGTCTGTGGTACTCCTACCATTGCGGTGATATCTGTGGTGCAGCCGATAGATTTTACCGTCAGGGAAAAATAGGCCACCTCAAACTACATACTCATGTTCCTCACTTGGATGGGGTGTTTTACTTGCCCTTGCAAAGGTACAGGGTACAAGCAGCAAGGCTAAGAGCAGCTTTCCATTGGGGCGTTTCCGTGCACGGAAACGCTCGAAAGCATTGTGCATTCTGCGGCGTTGGTCATGGCACGGACAAAAACAATGCTTTTGAGTGTTTCTGCGCACGGAAACGCTCCAATGGAAAGTCTCCCTAACTGTCCCATATGACAGACTGAAGAGCTGGGATGATTAATCCCGCATGGCCCGGGATTTGAACCCAGGACCTGCCGCTTGCTAAGCAGACATGATAACCACTAGGCTATCAAGGCTCCTCAATGGGCATCCTAGCTACGATAGAGGGCAGCACACCGAAACTCGGTCCTATACAATGGACGGCTTTTGTGTGGGAAATTGATCAGGACCGAGTTGCCAGTTTCATTTCAATAGATTTAACCACTGGTGACACCTATTGAGGCAGTGAGCTAGGGTCCTCATTCAGATGATCAGGTCTCCCATCTAGATCACCATCACACCATCGACCTTCACTCCACAGCCTGGGGTAACTTCTGACAACTCCATTATCATTTTGTCCTGTAAATTTTTCATATCTTTACCATGTTTTCCACGTACTTGACTCCTGTCTAGTTTATTCATGTGCGATGATGTTGACTCTGACATTTCGTTGCGGGGAAAACTTGCTGAAGGGTGTAATGACGTCCTCGGTTATTCATATTCCATACTGCTCATACTTGTTGGTAAGCCTCTTGACTTCAATAAACAGGCTGAGCTCGAAAGTACAGTAATTAACTCCATCATCTCGTTAGGACTTTATGAAGCACCTACAGGATGCATCGAAAAATTCATACCTAGCTTCCACATAGTCGGACTCCATATTAGAAGTTTGTTTGTTGCCAAATTTGGCTGGATATCTCTTGATTCCAAGATTATGGGAACTGTTGACAGTGAAGGTTGCGGGGGGGGGGGGGGGGGNGGGGGTTCACCTGTATAGCATCAACAGATTCAGTTCTGTACCCTTGTCAAATTTGTCTCAACCGTTGCGGTAGCGGTATTTCACTTTTTGCAAACCTTGGAAAATGGACCTACATTCACTTTGTAAACAATTAGCAACACAGTAGGCCCGATGGAGTTAATTGACATCATAATGTGTACCAACATTACAAAAACACATTTCAGATCTCATCAAACAAGAACAATGGCGGAAGGAAAATACTCAACCCGTGCTGGCATACTTGCTATGGAACTATATTAGATTTTTCATTCCGGTTTAATTGATCGGAGTTTGTTTTTATCCCGTGCCCAGTCTCTGAGTTAGCGGCAAGTCTGTACTGGCGAGTGCTATGTAATTGGTTATGGGGTGGTTGTACTGAGGGCAACTAGCGGTACAAGTACAAAATGTTCATGTTGATGGAAGATTTTCAGCTGGATGCTCTACTGTATCAATGAGTCTTGAGCAGTCTGTTGGGGATTTAAAATGCCAGTGACAGAATCAGTGATTCAACATGTGCCAAATCCACAGCCTGTGTGATGAATTGTAAGGAAACTTCCCCCTCCCCAGGAAAGGGTCATTATATCATTTTGTCCCCTCTGGCAGCCCATAGTGAGATTCACAACTTGGAGTTTTATCCAGACACATTAGGACTTCGCATACTTGTCCGTAGTCAATGGTAGTGTGAAGTGCAATTTTGGGTCTGAACATCGTATGGAGGCCAGGCAGGGATCGAGAGGGGAGCGCGCCAGGCACTCGCCTCCCCTTTTAACCAAAAAATCTGTAAAATCGACCGTGAAATTCTGGAATTTGGTGCAAATTTCAATGTTCCTAGCACAGGGCGCCCCCTCTTTTCCCAAATCCTTGATCCGCTCCTGGAGGCAGTGCAATGGAAGATGACCAAGAATTTACTGCCGAGTGCAACCTGCAACTCACAAGTGTGTGAAAGCCTTCCGTTTATGAAAACCTCTGATAGAACATGCACAGATCGATAAATCTTTGTGGGTAAACCCAATATGAACACCATGTATACTCGTGTTTTAACCTCTGACACTATCAGTGTAGTATAACATAATATGATTATCTGAGGAAAACGTGAGTATTGAACTGTCAGTGTCTTATTGTTAACGATTGTTCACACACAATACCACTATCGGTTTTTGAAGTATCATCGATTCGTAGAATACGATATCGCGATAAGAATAACGCTGACGCGACTCTACACGAGTTGCTTCACTCGTGGGATTCTAGCCACTGATTGGTTGAGGTGTCACGTTATATGTCTCATGTTTTAACCCTTGTGTAGCGTCGTGTCGAGGGCTGAAAGCAGTGATACCTGTTACTCGACTGGTGTGAATGGTGTAGTGCAACATTACTGCCTGTCGCTTGGAGGTTGTTGGTTTGATTCCCGGTGTGACCAATTCTTCATGTGATATAGAGGGCGACATTTTCAGAAAACCTCACCCCTTTTGCACACCATGGATTGAAACGTTGTAGCAGAAATGGGGCATTAGTTGCCTAATATACACCGATTTCACATCTCGCACGATCGCAGCGCCCCTGGTAGAATTTTCAACGGCCACTTCCGTTTTCAACCTCACTACCAGGAGTATGGGCAAAAATTTCCTGGATCGAAGTTGAATTGCGCACATTGGTTCCCAATGCCGCCACCAGAGGATGGATCCCTAGCGGCAGTATCAGGAACCAACACATGTGTTTTCAACCTTGATCTAGCAAATATTCAGGAAATATTTGCCTTACTCCTGTTGGTGAGGTTGAAAACGAAATGGCCAGTGAAAATTTTACAAGGGGCGCTGCGATCATGCGAGATGTGAAATCAGTGTATTGTGTGCATGGAGTCAATAATGCATGATGCAGGGGGAAACCAGAGTCACCAGGTAAAAATGTTGTATCAAAGTGATCCACTCTCTTTTATAGCCCAAAGACAGGGATTCCTGGGAGTTGAACCCCAGACCTCCTTGCTTAAAATGCAAAATGTAGTATTAGGGTTTAATATCCTGTAACCACTATGCCGACATCATCAGTCCACTGACCCAGTATCCAATATCTTGTCGTGTTTTTGAGATGCCATATTCAAATATTTTCCCAGCATCAATTGTCTGCTCAATAATAACCATACATTGGTTCTTTATGGAAGCGATACCTAATATTTGAACAAACATTGCTGAAATGACTCCTAGAGTGTTCAGTACGCTAGTTGCTGCGGGGTAAAAGTGGCTATTATATACTGTACATTGCATCGCACAGAAATGTACGCCCACGTTTATTTATAAACGACGAGAAAATCAATTCACGACCAAATCGTGTGATGGAAGTGAGCGGCTCGGCCTTGATCAATCCCAGAATGCATTATTTCCATTCCAGCGAGCCTTGGCAACAAGTTGGCGTTCGCATGACTGGAGATGACGGAATTATGCCGTATTTCATATTAATGGTCAGCGATTTCGTCTTTGATTGCTGCTTCCATGTTCAAAGTGTTGCCTTGTTTTGAATGTTCAGATAGCTGCCCCATCAAAGCTGTATTGATCACCATGAGAAATATTGATTGATTGAAACTAGATCTCAAATGTATTGTACTTGTGTTGTTGATTTCAACTGGTGTAGGGTCAATGAACCGTCTCATATTGGAGTGGAAGACGAGGCAGATGTGTCTAAGTCAGGTTGTAATTGACAGGAGTGATCGGCTGATGAAAGCATCGAAGATATAGTTCAATTGATTCACCCATTTTTGCCAGTGACCTATGATCAATGACCTCTGACCTTTGAGGAGCCCTGATAGCCAAGTGGTTATCATATCCGTTTAGCAAGCGGCAGTTCCCGGGTTCGAATCCAGCCTGGGCCATAAGACCGTGTTCACATAGAGCTACACGGTACAGGGATATGCCGGTGAACAAAGGGTTGATGATGATGAAACCTTTGTTTGCAAGCCGTGCCCTTGTTGGTGTAGCTGTGACCTCAGCCTGGGATATCATCCCTGGCTCTTCAGTCCGTCACATGGGACAGTAAGCCATGGTGCCTTGTACCTTGTGCCTTTGCAAGGGCAAGTAGAAGACCCCATCCAAGTGAGGAACATGAGTAGCTTGAGATGGCCTCTTCCATGGTACCAGGCCCAATAATGCTAAGGCTTCAGCCCTGACGGAAAAATACAACACAGTACAATGCTGGCTCTGGATCAGTGTCTTCCTGACTGAGACGGGCTCTTCCACATTAACCAGGCCCAATAATGGTTTGGCTTCGGCCCTGAATACAAGTGAAGTGTGTGTGACTTCAGTTGATGACATGATCTCCAGGTGACAACTTCGTCATCCACGCCAGCATGGTGGACTGCAAGTCAAAAAGTGACGTCACAATGAGCCACTGGGCAATCTCTTTGCAAACCATGAGTGATGATGTAAAGTTGGACGTGTGATATTGTAACCCATCTGTTTTCAATAACCTGCCAGCATCACCTCTCCACCTAAATCCCTTGATCCATCACAAAAGCCNAGCATCAACAGATCGGGTTTTGTACCCTTGTCAAATTTGTCTCAACCCTTGCAAAAGTGGTATTTCACTTTTTGTAACCCTTGGAAAATGGACCTACATTCACTTTGTAAACAATTAGCAACACAGTAGGCCCGATGGAGTTAATTGACATCATAATGTGTACCAACATTACAAAAACACGTTTCAGATCTCATCAAACAAGAACAATGGCGGAAGGAAAATACTCAACCCGTGCTGGCATACTTGCTATGGAACTATATTAGATTTTTCATTCCGGTTTAATTGATCGGAGTTTGTTTTATCCCGTGCCCAGTCTTTGAGTTAGCTACAAGTCTGTACTGGCAAGTGCGATGTAATTGGTTATTGGGTGGTTGTACCGAGGGTTGAAGTAGCGGGTACTCGTACAAAACGTTTGTGTTGCTGGTGAGGGAAGATTTTTGCCTGGACACTAGGATTTCGCATACTTGTCCGCAGTGCAAAGTGCAATTTTGGGTCCGCCCATTGTATGGAGGCAGTGTGGTGGAAAAGTTAAAGTTTGGGTTTACAGTCTGATATCAACAATGGTAGAAGTGTCATCTGACTTTACACTTTAACCCCAGTCTATCCTGAAACCATTCAGTAGAACTCAGATGAGCTGCTCATTCAGCGCTACAATCAGAGCCTTTCCAACCAGTACCCATTTATACACCTGGATGGAGAGAGGCCAGTGAGGCAAAGAGACTTGCCCAAAGTCTCACGCGCAGTGGGATTCGAACCCGGGACCCACTGACCGCTAGTCAGAGGCCTGAACCACTACACCACCGTGGCTACCGAATGCCGCCTGCAACTGACAAGTGTGTGAAAGCCTTCAGATTACGAAAACCTCTGATAGAACATGCCAAGATCAATAAATCTTTGTGGGTAAACCCAATATGAACACCATGTAGACTCGTGTTTTAACCTCTGACACTATCAGTGTAGTATAACATAATATGATTATCTGAGGAAAACGTGAGTATTGAACTGTCAGTGTCTTATTGTTAACGATTGTTCACACACAATACCACTATCGGTTTTTGAAGTATCATCGATTCGTAGAATACGATATCACGATAAGAATAACGCTGACGCGACTCTACACGAGTTGCTTCGCTCGTGGGATTCTAGCCACTGATTGGTTGAGGTGTCACGTTATACGTCTCATGTTTTAACCCTTGTGTAGCGTCACATCGAGGAATGAAAGCACTGATACCTGCTACTGATCTGTGTGAATGATGTAGTGCAACATTAGTACCTGTTGCTTGGAGGTTGTTGGTTTGATTCCCGGTGCGACCGATTCTTCATGTGATATAGAGGGCAAAAACCTCACCCCTTTTGCAAACCATGAACCGAAATGTTGTAGCAGAAATGGGGCATTAGTTGCCTAATATACACTGATTTCACATCTTGCACAATCGCAGCGCCCCTGGTAGAAATTTCACCGGCCACTTCCGTTTTCAACCTCACTACAAGGAGTACGGGCAAAAATTTCCTGAATCGAGGTTGAAATGCGTGCATTGGTTCCCAATGCCGCCACCAGGGGATGGATCTCTGGCGGCAGTATCGGGAACCAACACGTTTTTCAACCTCGATCTCGGAAATATTTGCCTTACTCCTCAGAGTGAGGTTAAAAACGGAAGTGGCCGTTGAAAATTCTACTAGGGGTGCTGCGATCGTGCGAGATGTGAAACCGGTGTATTGTGTGCATAGAGTTGATAATGCATGTTGCAGGAGGAAACCAGAGTCACCGGGTAAAGATGTGATATCAAAGTGATTCACTTTCTTTTATAGCCCAAAGACAGGGCTTCCTGGGAGTTGAACCTCAGACCTCCTTGTGTAAATGTTAAAAGTGGTAAAGGGTTAATATCCTGTAACCACTATGCCAACATCATCAGTCCACTGACCCAGTATCCAATATCTTGTCGTGTTTTTGAGATGCCATATTCAAATATTTTCCCAGCATCAATTGTCTGCTCAATAATAACCATACATTGGTTCTTTATGGAAGCGATACCTAATATTTGAACAAACATTGCTGAAATGACTCCTAGAGTGTTCAGTACGCTAGTTGCTGCGGGGTAAAAGTGGCTATTATATACTGTACATTGCATCGCACAGAAATGTACGCCCACGTTTATTTATAAACGACGAGAAAATCAATTCACGACCAAATCGTGTGATGGAAGTGAGCGGCTCGGCCTTGATCAATCCCAGAATGCATTATTTCCATTCCAGCGAGCCTTGGCAACAAGTTGGCGTTCGCATGACTGGAGATGACGGAATTATGCCGTATTTCATATTAATGGTCAGCGATTTCGTCTTTGATTGCTGCTTCCATGTTCAAAGTGTTGCCTTGTTTTGAATGTTCAGATAGCTGCCCCATCAAAGCTGTATTGATCACCATGAGAAATATTGATTGATTGAAACTAGATCTCAAATGTATTGTACTTGTGTTGTTGATTTCAACTGGTGTAGGGTCAATGAACCGTCTCATATTGGAGTGGAAGACGAGGCAGATGTGTCTAAGTCAGGTTGTAATTGACAGGAGTGATCGGCTGATGAAAGCATCGAAGATATAGTTCAATTGATTCACCCATTTTTGCCAGTGACCTATGATCAATGACCTCTGACCTTTGAGGAGCCCTGATAGCCAAGTGGTTATCATATCCGTTTAGCAAGCGGCAGTTCCCGGGTTCGAATCCAGCCTGGGCCATAAGACCGTGTTCACATAGAGCTACACGGTACAGGGATATGCCGGTGAACAAAGGGTTGATGATGATGAAACCTTTGTTTGCAAGCCGTGCCCTTGTTGGTGTAGCTGTGACCTCAGCCTGGGATATCATCCCTGGCTCTTCAGTCCGTCACATGGGACAGTAAGCCATGGTGCCTTGTACCTTGTGCCTTTGCAAGGGCAAGTAGAAGACCCCATCCAAGTGAGGAACATGAGTAGCTTGAGATGGCCTCTTCCATGGTACCAGGCCCAATAATGCTAAGGCTTCAGCCCTGACGGAAAAATACAACACAGTACAATGCTGGCTCTGGATCAGTGTCTTCCTGACTGAGACGGGCTCTTCCACATTAACCAGGCCCAATAATGGTTTGGCTTCGGCCCTGAATACAAGTGAAGTGTGTGTGACTTCAGTTGATGACATGATCTCCAGGTGACAACTTCGTCATCCACGCCAGCATGGTGGACTGCAAGTCAAAAAGTGACGTCACAATGAGCCACTGGGCAATCTCTTTGCAAACCATGAGTGATGATGTAAAGTTGGACGTGTGATATTGTAACCCATCTGTTTTCAATAACCTGCCAGCATCACCTCTCCACCTAAATCCCTTGATCCATCACAAAAGCCGCTACTGTGAGAACCTCCTGGTACAAAAATCTCAATTGACTTCCCAGCTTTTCTTCCTTCACCCCGTGCCTCGGCGCATCGGTAATAGTTATTGAACTGTCAGATGACAAAGTAAAAGATTTCAACTTAATCTAGTGAAATTTGACATCCTGTGTCTTTGGTGTCTGTGAAGGGTCGGACTGAATGCGGACCTTTTCGCAGTCGTCTGTATTGTAATTAGGCAGTGCTCAAGACTGTCAGGTATCGCCACAAATATGCATCCGATTTTGCCATTGTCATTACCGGCGGATTACCGCTGCACTTTGACCGCTTCTTTTCTCTCGTTTAAAATGAATTACGCCGGCGAGGTGGCGATGACTTTTTCACGCCGTCTCCGACAAGAGATTTAGAGAGGATTTCCCGTTGATCTTGTACGAATCGGAAAACTTGAATAATTTAGCGATGGGCATTGTCGGGAGATTAAGGTTGGACGATGTGAACAAGGACAGGATTTGATTGGTGGTTTGAGTGATTGGTCCCTGGACAAGTCGCGACCCAATGTGATGTGGTCTGATGACCCGAGTTGCCCGGTCTAGACTCGGTATCAATGGTGTTAGCGTTATTCCATTTTCTCTTTTATACACAGGATTTTTTTCTGAATTCAATTTCTTATTAAACATCTCATCCTATTTGTGTCCCACCCCCTATAAAACCTTGAAGTTTTATCTTGATGATATAAAACCTGCAAAAAAAGTAAAAGATTATAGCTGACTTGGTTCCATGCTAAGTTGCCAAATTGATACGTACATCTGATGTGCAGTGGTGCATTACGGAACATGTCATCTCATCTGACCTTTAATTGCACGACTAAAACAGTATTAAAACCTCAAGTAAACTTTGTCAAATCATCATCCGATTACTGGACTCCTCCGCCATCCTTTGTCGTATTTCTAAACCGTTCTTTGATTGGCTGAAAAACAAGCTTAAAGTTAAACCCAAATCATATACTTGAAACGTTGTTACCGTGTGTAATCTTTCCCCAAGGTTTTTCGTGTTTTAAGTTTTATACACCCGAGACTTTGAAGAACGCAAAAATCAAATACGGCAAAGAGGGAGAGAGCCACCTGAATATCATGGCGGTTGGCCTTGTTATCCTGTGATCTGATTGGTTCAGAAGTTTTGGGGTTTCGACATTCAAAATTGTCTTGGTCCGTTTTACCCGTGAAGTTAAAGCACAATAGATTCAACATCTCACTTCCTAGTGCACAAGATAGTTATAGGCTTATCCAAAATACTTGACAAAGTTGAGATTTAGCTGTACTAAAGTGTGTTCCACAAGGATCTGACTGCAGCACATAATGAACCTAGCAAATAAGTTGTCAGGCGGTCACAGCCTGGTGAAATAAACCTTGTATTGTACGTGCGCCGGTCACCCATACACAAAGTGATCGCGCTCTACGTTGCTTAATGTCTAGCGCCGAAGTGAACATGCCAGCCACTAGGCCGTAAAGGAAATCCTCCATTGCTGATGGGTTATGCCGTGCCAGCTGCAACAGGTTCAAACCCATAGTCACGTACTACTGGTAAAGTCATGTTACGTATTGTTGATTCCAAGTGAAAGAAAGCAGTTTCACCCTCATAGTCCCTTTAAGCGATGCCACCGTTTCTTCCCTTTGATGTTGCTAGTGATATCTCCATTGTATCAGTTATAACATACACATTAAATTTCCCTTTAATCTTTCTTATCTTTTTACTGGGGGAAATCTTAAATTAATCTATCATCCGACTTTATTCCATGCATCATATCAGCGTCTTTTCCTTGATATACAGAAAGCGTGTGGCAGTTTGTGTAATTAAAAAGGTTTCTCTTGAAAAATCCCTGAGTCTAAAAGATGGCGGATGGACGCCGAAAGCCTTTGATGATCCGCATTGAAAACAGGAACGATTTTCAATTTCTTCGTCAAACGTTTGGACGATGCTGAAAGATACATGTTATAAGATGCATCGTCTATCGCCACCTGTTTTCTCCCATGATCCTTCAGTGATTGTCTGTGTACTTGTATCGTCTGCTTCATCAGAGGTCAGTGTGATGCTGATCAAAGGCAAGACGAACAGGACCATACGTTTGTGGTGTCGGCATGGTCTAAAGGGTTAACAGCCTTACAACACAAGCACTGAAATGTACATCTCTGCAGGTTGACAATAATAGTGGACAGCAGTGATACTAGTTGAGTATAAACTGATGACCAATGATGATCACTTGTGAAAGTGCCTGCATTCGGTGGAACGGGTCACATTTTTGACAGCAGTGATAATACTTGAGTAAACTAATAAATGATGATCGCTTGTGACAAGTGTCTGCTTTCGCTGGAGCAGGTGACATATTTGATGCGAGGGTCAAAGTAAGGGTCTTCGGTTTCCCTGCTAAAATGACCTCCTTTTTGTGTGGAAATCTCTCGGTGCTGGTGAACATCCCGAATGAAAAACTTGCCCTAGTCGCGTGGATCTTGCATTGTTTCTTCATCAGATCTTCACGTTGTAACAAACGTAAGTAGATTAGAAGAAACCAGTCATCCTTTTAAGACGCCAGGCTGTCTGCATGTCATATTAATGACCGCTGCATCAGTCACGACATGTCGAATTAGTCCTGACAAAACTTCCCACTTAAACATTCGCTCATCCCTTTGTTCCCAGTTGGACAAATTCTCGTAATAGAGTCGGCGGAGAAAAAAATTTAACGTGGAAATTTTGACTCGGACCCCTGCGGTGTAAATTCATTGTTGAAACGTGGCTGGAATTGATACCAATTTTCGAATTCTCGTCTTTTATATTACCAACCGTCGCGGTGTAATTCTACGAAATTTTGCATTGATTTCTGCGTTGAACACCCGCCATAATGCTTTCTCCTTGTTACGCCTCGTGCGACATCCACGGCAAAGTTATTTTCAAATTCCAGATGTCAGTTTCTTTGAAGATTTTTTCAGCGCAGCGTTCGTCGAATCAATCTTGGAAATTTATTGAACTGGTGAGATGTTTTGATCAGCCAATCAAATGTCAGCGTTCGCCTATTGTTGATGCATTCTTGCTGTCGACACGAAGTGTTTTTCAAGCTTCGGGTTTAAGAATTTGAAATGGAGCTCTGTCGTGAAAGCAGTGTTCTGCTGGATCTATACCACCGTGGTTTGCGATTTTGGGGTTGATTTGAACCAAGGTTAACCTGAATGGCCAAGAGCAGAAAGTGTTAAAATTTTGGAAGTACATGTACCACGTTCAAATCGTGATCCGCTTTGGGAACTTCTGTGTCTGGTCAAGGCGCTTAACTCAGTCCCCATGAAGTGCTGGCTCACATCCGCTCAGCAAGTGGCAGGTCTTGGGTTCGAATCCCAGGCCGTATGGGATATCATCCCTGGCTCTTCAGTCTGTCGTCACATGACACAGTAAGCGGTGGTGCCTTGTACCTTGTTCCTTTGCAAGGGCAAGTAAAAGACCCCATCCAAGTGAGGAACACGAGTAGCTTGAGATGGCCTCTTCCGTACTTACCAGGGTCAATAATGCTATGGCTTCAGCCCTGATGGAAACATACGACACAGTACAATGCAGGCTGTGGATCAGTGTCATCCCGACCAAGGTGTCATCCCCCCTGACACTGCTTCACTCACCCCCTCTCCCTGTCAGCACCACCGTCGTACCGACCCCATCATTATCACCGATGACTCACAAGGTTTGGGTATTATGAACCCAGGTAATGCCGTGATGTTGTTTAATTACTACGACGGCCATGTAACTTAGGATCGCGTTGTTCCTGAGATCTGCTAATTGGGATTTTAATGCTCGTGTCAGCGAAGGCAGTCAAGTGGAAACACGAGTGAAAGTGGCCGACTTCAGAGCCATCCATTGTAAAAGACAGAAACCCCAATAGTTATCAGTTGCAGTATGGTGAAGTAGCTGTACTCTTCACTTAATCCTACACTACATCCACTACAGCTGACTACACTGCATTGTACACTACATCCACTGTAGCTAACTCCACGCTACAGTGTACACTACATCCACTACAGCTAACTCAATGCCACAGCCTACATCACACCCACTACAGCTCATTCTACACTACATCCACTACAGCCGCCGCTACACCGCAGTTTACACGACATCCAATGCAGCTGACTATGCTACAACCTATACTATGCCCACTACAGCTGACTCTACACTACATCTATACACCACATCCAATGAAGCTGGCTCTACACTACAGTACACTAAAAGACCAGCGTCTCTGTTTTGATCAGTGGGATGAAGGCATATTGGAGTACCAGCTTTTCTCTATGCTACACCTATTGATGGTAAAAGAAAGAGCTATTACTTGAAGCGAGCGTACTCCTGCCTCTTGCAGGTGGATATACTGCCTTTTGAGGGCAGTTAAAGTGCACTTACGTAAACAAGTTCATTTCTCTGAAAATGTGAAAAAGGTGCTTTGATGGTTTGGTGAGGGAAAAATCAATCGAGTTTGCAGGAAGCTTGTTTGTGATCGATGAACTTATGAAAAATACAAAAAAGGCTTCCACTCTGAACTGAGTCTGGGGGGAACATTGACGAAAAACTTTACTGTGCCACATCGATGCATAACTCGTCCAATTGCTTTTACGTGGATAATTTGGTGATTTGGTCATCTTGTCTCTGATTGGTTGAATTTGCATGTTAAGAAGAAACGAACATGCTCTGAGCCTGATGTAATGTTGGATTGTTTTTGCTTAAGGCTGGCGATCATTTGTGTCATTAGTGAAGTTCATTGTTTCATCTGGTTCATTCCCAGGGACGAACGTGGAGATTGTGTCGCAACCAATCAGATGCCGCCTCTGGCAGACGTGGGCCTTGTCAATCAATCTATGTTGTATTTGTAGCATTTCGTTAAGAAAATCTTCCCTCTTGGGCACTTCAGTAATCAGAAGGCACCTTCACATTCTTTAGAAGTTGAATGTAGGACCCGTGATAGCCTAGTGGTTATCACGTCCGCTCAGCAAGCGGCAGGTCCCAGGCTCAAATCCTTGGCCATATGGGATAAGTCATCCCTGGCTCTTCACATCCATCGCATGGAACAGTAAGCCGTGGTGCCTTGTACCTTGTTCCTTTGCAAGTGCAAGTAAAAGACCCCATCCAAGTGAGGAACATGAGTAGCTTGAGATGGCCTCTTCCATACTTACCAGGGCCAATAATGCTATGGCTTCGGCCCTGATGGAAAAAAATCGAATACAGAATAGAGGACCCTGGTCTCTGCTGTATCTCTATGATGGATGCCCCGTATCCCAATGTTTTGTACCCAAGTTTGAGTTCAAGTCCTGGGATAGGGAACTTTACCGCTTCTGCCAACAAAGTATAGCTAGTCCTTGGGATTTGCACCTCATAGTGAGTGGGAATACTAGCTTCTCTTCAAAGATTATCTGGGCATCATGTTTGTCAAAGAATAAAATCCATCTACAAGAAATGTCTTAGACGTTGGAATTCACAAGGTCCAAACATAGGGCTTGGTACATCTTGCAAGAAATGGGGACCTGGTACATCATTTAGCAATCAGCATATTTGTTTAAGTTTTAGCTTAATCGCTGAGTAACTGATGCGTCTCAAATTAGGAGGAAAAGATTGGTGTCATTGACGGCAAGGACAAACAGACAAATCGACAAAAGTTGTCGTGACTTGTAATCCCTGTGTAAGCTTACGGCACACGGAATGAAACATTGAGAGTGACTCAAGGTGGTTCAGTCCAGGTTGAGAGAGGGACGAGGTTGGATCGGTTGAGAGAGGGGCAAGGTTATGTCAGTTGAGAGGGACGAGGTTGGATCGGTTGAGAGAGGGGCGAGATTGGATCAGTTGAGAAAGAGGGATGAGGTTGGATCGGTTGAGAGAGGGACAAGGTTGGATCGGTTGAGTGAGGGACAAGGTTGGATCAGTTGAGTGAGGGGTGAGGTTGGATCAGTTGAGTGAGGGCGAGGTTGAGTNTGAGAGAGGGGCGAGGTTGGTTCGGTTAAGAGAGGGACGAGGTTGAGTGAGGAACAAGGTTGGATTGGTTGAGAGAGGGACGAGGTTGGATCGGTTAAGAGATGGACAAGGTTGGATTGGTTGAGTGAGGGATAAGGTTAGAATGACGAGTATAGGAGACAGAGTATTGACTATCACTGGCTTTCATGAATACATAAAGTGTTAATCCCTAGGGACAAGCAGACGGACTATAAAAGTCAACAACCTCACCTTTTCATGATGTGATGTGATTTTCATTGTCAGATGTTCGCCGTCACAGGGGTTAACAACAAACAGCCTAATCATGTCTGCTGTGAATGGCATTACCGTGTCCTGGGCAATATGTCGGCGCATCCATTAGGCCAATCAGATCGGACATGAAGGATGTCGATGTCCGACGTGATTGGCCCTAATGTGGTGCAGCATTTGTCTTGTTAGTGACGATGGATGGCAGGGGTGAGGTAGCGGGGTGGGCTGACAGCTAGGAGGTTGTAAGGTCAGCTCTCATTGACAGCGCCACCTGTTGAGACTGTTACCAAGTACCAATTCCTAAGTTTGATAAAAATGCACCAAAAACATACAGTACAGATAATTTGAGAGCCTTCCAATTCAGTTGAACCAAGGCATTGGATTCTTGCTGCTTGATTCTTCATCCCTCTAATATGTAATGTACAGAAATTATAACAAAATATGGCTGTGTACCAAAAATATTGGCATCCTTTGAAACAAACTCAAATCGTGAAACGAAAATTAGGAAATTGGTCATATCGTTTGAAACATTGGCACATCTACAGCCAGCGATACAGGAAACTTAGAATAAGAAAAATCTTTGATGTTTGACTTTTATTTTGGTTTTTGTGCGTGTTGAGCACATTACACAAAATGATAAGGTGCCTGGGAGAGTGGGGTTGAATTATGTACTGGGAACTCAATGTTTATGGGAAGAATTTTGTTCGGAGAGGTCAAAATTTGTTGTTCGACGTTTGTACACTTAGTTGAAGTTGCTGAGGTTAGACTAGTGGTCCCTTAGAACCATGACCCCTACACCTAATGGGGTATAGAATCCAAGATGACTTTGGGGGAGGGCATCTGGTGGTCACAGCGTTTCTCAAAACCCTCATTTTACACCCAATGAGAGCCTTCCTTACATAAGCCAATCACAATCAACCAACCATTGAAACTAATTTCCATCCACAACCTGATTTTATCCGCCATTTTGACCAAGTTCTGATTAACTCCTGATTTCAGATCAGGCCACCACATTTTCTGTTTCCCGTATTTACCCATAATTGGTTTATGATACAGCAAGTGTAATTTCCTTGTTTGTGGTGACCAGTAATGGTATTTACATGTAAACAGCCATTTTCCCAGTTTTCAACCCAAACTTGGTCTATATTCGAAAAGGCACGAAGCCACACGTCACTTTGCTACTTTTTGACCCAGTTTAATGTGTCTACCAAATCTGCTCATTTTGGTAAATTTTAAGGAAAAAAAATTTCATCACTTCACATACATGTAAGCATGTAGAGGAGATGTCTTTCAAAGGTAAAAGTGACAAATGCAGGAGGAGACAAGAGCAGCAGGAGAAAATCTGTGCTGTCAGAGAGAGTTGCACTTTCTATCACACGAAGAGCGAGGTCTGGCTGGGAGTTGAACTTGCCACCTCTCTGGTGTCAGGCATCCGAGATTCTGTTCCGAGCCCAACACGCTGTACCCATCTTGTCCAAACAAGGCTATCGACTCCGTATGAACTCCGTCTTTAGCCTTGTCCGAATCGTGTCATCTTTTCCGTTAATGTATAAATTATTAATGAACCTAACCCCTACTTGACCCCGCCTCCGAGCCAATCAGAACTTGCGAAACAAATCACCGTTGGACACTTTCTTTGCTCTTCACGCTCGAATTTGTAACACGGATTTTGATTGGCGCGTCCCGATGATTGGGTGAGGCTGTCACCACCTCAGAAACGGGAAATGTGGTGGATTCGAACCAGGCTAGATGACCGTCAGGACAGATAGACTGGTCAGAACCAGATGGCTGTACCAGGTCCACAGCTCTTGATTCAGTATGAAAGGAAATGACCCAATGATGGGCGTTGTCTAAGAATACCAAGTAGTTGATGGTGTGACGTTGAGGTAGACACGGCCACACTTTCACTTCGTCCACAGACTGATTGTCTCAACCACAACCACCAGGAAAGTGTGGTTTGGTCGATGTATGGTCAATGTACAGCCTCCTACTTCGTGTATAATTCATGGCGTTGATAATTCATGGCTCTGTGGCCGAGCTGAATCACTCTGGTGTCTGATAAAATGTGGAAAAACTGAGGTGGAATGCGTGAGTGGTCTGTGGACGGTGTTTGATAAACATGTGATGGGTGATAGGGGAGCTCGTGCTGATGTTGACCTTTGGTCAGATGGTGTCAGAATCAGGTATAGGGGCATCGGTGGAGCTCGTCCTGCCCAAACCTTGGGGTGGATGGTGTCAGAATCAGGTTTTGGGATCACTGGTGGAGGTTGCCATGCCGTATACGTAGGGGTGAATGGTGTCAGAATCAGGTATAGAGGTCGCCGGTTGAGCATGCCCTGCTGTATACTTGTGTTGGTGTCAGGGTATGATGTTCACCTAGGTGTGGATGGTGTCAGAATCAGGTCTAGAGGTTATCAATTCCAATTGAGAGGGTGGTGAACCCAGGACATCTGTTGGTATCATGAAAGGAGGCTGTGTTCTTGTGTTTATGTTGTCAGGTGGACCAGAAACCATCTGGTGAATCCATGAATTCCAATGATAGGGATCTCCAATCTGATCACAGCAGGCCTGAACTCTCTGCACTTTTAACGATGTTGATTTAATATTTTTTTCTGAGCGAGTCTTCCAGTCGCTGGCTGATAAACTGTGAGTGAAAACCTTTTTATCGCTGAGTGACTAATTGTTTTTGATGATGAGGTTATCGAAGATCATCGGCACTTAGCGTCTCTGACGAGATTCCAAATTGAAGTTAATGTCAACCAAAGTTTACCGCTGTGACCTTCAGGTTTTGTGTTGGGCGTAGGACGTCATATTTCACCTGAAGAGGGTGTTACCTAATTCTGTCCCTCTCTCTTGATTTTAGGAGAGTTTCAAAATATTCATGGTGATATTTGAAAATATCAATCATTTGGTTCTAAAGGTTGAGACAACATTTTTAAAGGCCCACACTTCCCATATAATTGTAATAAAATGTAAAGGTTTAGCCTCTAGTCTGATATCCACCCTGCAATTCGCCTGATCAGCCCACTTCACGTTTACAAGTGTCATAAAATGTCCACAGAAGTTTCTTGTAGACCTTTGATGTTTCAGGACGGCGTCTTGTCGCTTTCAGCAAGCAAGTCTTGTCAGTTTCAGCAAGCAAGTCTTGTCAATTTCTCCGAGCAAGTCAGTCTCTTATGATCTAACCGAGTAAACCAACTCAATATTCACATAGCATTTCTCATCTCTCTTTGCAGCCCAATGTCGTACGTCGCTTGGGATGCAGGTAGAGACCATCCCGGACGAAGCAATTACAGCCAGCTCCTCCTATGACTATGCAAGTGTGGGGCCCACCAACGCCAGGTAAGACATATTCCCTTTCTCATATCGGTAGAAACGACCTTGTCAGAGTCAGCTTGGTGACTGGCAGTAGGAGACTTCACTGCCATTAGAGGCCACCACCAGTCCTAGAATGTCACAAATTTGACGTCACAGACGTAGGCTACGGCCTCAATGGATGATGTTGTGGTGTGCACTTCTTCTCTGTGACGCCAAATTCCATGCCGTTCTAGGACCGCTAACTGGTGGTGGCGTCTAATGGCAGTAAAGTCCCCCCCCCCAATTTCCAACCATGATCGTAATTGTACATATATCCGGGGGGTAGGGGCTGGATCCCCTTGCTCTCGGCAGACAAATTGGCCCACAGGCCTACTCCTGAGCGCTGCCCCCCCCGCCCCGCCTCAAAATCTTTGGATCCACCCTGCTGCCATGGATATGTCTGAAGTCTGAACTGTAGCCAAGCTATTGAATTTCTTGGTATTGTGTGAAAGCGTGTTGTATTCCATGAAGGCGTTGGCGCCAGAAAGAGACAACCTTACAACTCGTGTTTGTTGATATTTGCTTGAAAACCGAGAAGAAATAAATGATAAAAAATGATAAAAAATCACCGATTTGAAGTGTGTTTATTGGTGAGTTTGGCATCAAGTCCTGCTGGAGGCGGACGGAGATAAACAGGAAAGAACAGTCCATTCCATGCTGACTTTGACCAGGATCATGTAGACATGACTGTAGTCAATGTACACATTAGTCTGTCATACTTGAGGTGAAATGGGCTCTACTGGGGCGAGTTCTTGTGTATTGCCTCAGGAAGCCAGTTTCAGATTTGCCACTCTGTAATGACTTCGGCAGTGATGAGTGGATACGAGTGGATACGGATACGGATCCAGAATCTGGACGCTTCTGAAAAACATCCAAGTATTGCATCAGTGTAGATTTCAGTACTTGAAATGTACATGCAGAAAACACTGCTACTTGCTGACTTGTTCCAAGGCTACTTTACCAGTCAGATGTATTTGATGATGTGCAAATTCCAAAGGGAATACACATAAAATGTACGTCAAGATGGTGAAACGGACCATGTTCTCGTAAATCTATTTGGTTTGATTTAGATAATAAGGAGTTGTTTGATACTATTTACAATCAAATGATAATTGTTAATAGATGGATTAGTTTGTACGACATGGCCAGGTGGCGTTGTTTACGTTTGGTTCACAGGTCAATAATCATGTAGTTTTACCTAGAATTCAAAATCGCCTGCTCCCTGTCTAATTTTAGGGCATGTTTGATGATCTGACCTCGTGTTTTCGTTCCAATATCACCAGGGAGTGGATGGTGAGGTGGGAATCGGTATATTGTACATGATATGTTTGTGGCGCCCCCTATGGGAGTATTAAGCTTAATCTAAACATAGCTGTAAGAAAAACCCACAGAATATGAGACGATCGGCCGAATGTGGCACAACTGTGGTTTGGGATTGCCGTCTGGATCCGTACCAAGCCCACCTAGGAAACGTGAGATGATGATGAATCATCCTGCGACGTATTAGCTTCACGATTCATGAATAGGTCACACGGGGGCGAGACAAGTTAATTCATCAGCGCTGAAAACAAAGATCTGTCGTCATAACAATGATTTCATCGGTCGAATTAGATAATATTGAACACAATAACCTTTACATTTCTTTATTGTGTTGAGATTTTTTCGCCGATGTTAAGTTTAAGGTTTCACGTTGGCATTATGGAGGTAGAGAATGTCATTTCCTCGTTCGGAGAATTTTGTTACAAAGATGTCAGTTTCTTCCATTTTTCTCCCGGTCCGAGTGAATGTCTTTACGATTGTGTGCCGTCTGTGGGTTTGTCGTTTCTGTTATTAGAAACCGTTGTGCATTTCTTGTGGGCCGTAGTGAAATTAATCACGTTATCCCCCGCTGTACCTTTGGGCAACAAAGACTGTTTCATAGAAAAGGTGTATCATCTGTGATCAAATATATTTAGTTGACGTAAAAAACATTTCATTAATGGGTAGCCTAAACTCAAACCTTACAAAAAATCTGCATGCCACTTCCAGCTCTTGCTGATTCTGAAATCTTCAACGTTTCATAGGCCTACACAGGCACAGATCCAGAGGGGGCGCCCCAGGTGCTTGCCCCCTTTTGGCCCAAAAATCTGTAAAATTGACCGTGAAATTTTGAAATTTGGAGCAAATCATTGAAATTTACCACAGATTTCAATGTTTCTAGCACAGGGCGCCCCCTCTTTTCCCAAATCCTGGATCTGCCCCTGCTAAAATTGTATACCAAGATGAGCTTCCAGATTTCAGGTCCTGAGCAAAGATTCCCGGCAGACGTTTCCCCGTGAAATAATTCCCACAGCCTGTTATGTCCGAATTCTCCCAACATCGCCTCCACCTGCCAAGCCAATCCACATTTTCTACGTACCACACTGGCTTTCAGCAACAGGTGACGGCGGCCATTCCCATTCATCTTCATATCTGCCGTATTTTATACTGACCAATCAACCTCCATTACCCATTTACCATTCCTGTTTGCATTTTGGACTCATCCAAAGCATCAGGTGAACACTGGTCATTCGCCTCCGTAGCGCCATTAATAAATACCTGATTCCTCATTCTCTCTGCAACCTCACAAAAAATGTGTCTTTTTTCAAATAAACGCATCACCAATTAGTAAGCCTGATGGAGGTTTCTGATGTGAACATTTCAACCAAATCCCACACTTTCTCCATTGCAATCTTTAAGCAAACTTCATTGTTAAAAAATTGTTCAAAGCGTTCATTTCACGGTTGGGTTCCACGCACATATCCTGCGGCACTATCGAGATGTTCGATCCGGAGCACAAAAAGATTACCGACATATCTTTTAGAGTTCGTTCACGTCGGCTAATTAGGAGATCAATGCACTGGTACAGCGGCGAGAAATAAAATGAGGGATTTTTATAGTCGGGGTGAAAAAAAATAATGGCAGTTTAGGTCATCTATTTGACATTCTTAGAGGTTTGAAACTATGGAAACATCAACACAGTTGATGTATTTGTCAATAGAGGGCAGCATCATACTACCTTAGACTCATCATTTCCATTTCTGTGTAAATCTCACTGCAGCTTGTCATGTATGAAATTGATATGGGTAATCTACATTTTGTAGCTCCTCGCTTTCTTAGGGGACAAGTCCGAAGTGTTCGGGAGAAACAGGCCTATAACTCAATTCCTATTTCGAAGTGAAATGAGTAGGATTTACTACATGTATGTCTGGGAGATTATCAGAGCAATTTCTTTCCATATCAGATGGGGGTGGGAAAGGAACCCATAGCCTTGGAGGCCTCCACTGCACTGTTCATCATTATCTTTTCGTGCCTGCTTTTAAAATATGGTCAAAAAATGAGTTGTTGCTTTGAGAAATAAAAGGGTCAACACAAAAATAGGGAATTTGCAAGCATGTTGGAAGTGGCTGTCCTGTCAAGTTTTGCATCTGTCTGTATGGCTAATTGTTTTCAAAATGTTTTCTGGCTGGCCGCCAGTCAGTTGAGAGTACCGCATGACGTGAGGTGTTGGTTGGAGTGCGGGTTGAACCGCGAGTAAAAAATCCACCACAAGGTAATGCAAGCGAGGAATGCGATGTTTACATCGTGTTTTGTTGAAGGTTGGCAGACGTTGTGGCATTGCGCAGGAAATGAGGTTGAATTGTAGATGGTTTATCCCCGACAGCTTACGCTACACATGTATCCTGTACTCTGAACATGTCGTATTGACTTTGCTGCATGCTACGTGCAAAAAAACGTTCAAATATTCTGGTGGCTTTGCATATTTTAGAAGAATTGGCTGATGATGTTTCATGTACTAAAAGCAAATCGATGATAGGTTGATATTTGTGTTGAATGCTCTGTGTACATTGCTAATGGTGCAATGTACATTGCTAAATGATGTTGTGTACATTACCAATGCTGCTGCGTACAGTGCTAATGCTTCTGTTTATTGAAAAGAAGTGAATTTTCAATGAAGTATACATGTATTTGAGTGCATGTCTGTAAAAACATTGGCTACTGGTACAAGTTTCTTTTGAAAATATCCCTTGATTTCACAATCTTCCATCCACTTATCACCGGTACAAAAACATGCCAAGGAGTTATTCCACTGTAATTTGTTGGGGTAGAAGGTCTGAGGAATCCGGTTTGAACTAGAACACTCTTTTATTACAATTAACCTAAAAATTTGACAAAGACAGTTTGTTCTGGTACAGCGAGTGGAAAAAAGATAAGATTGCGGGGATGAAATTCCGCCATCTGGTGACGTCTAAAACATGGAATTGGGTGACTTCTAAAACATAGAATAGAATGGAGTTTTCTGCCGTAACATGGCTCTCTAGTCCACCAACTGGCCACGTTGCTGAATTTTGCTAACTGGAATGAAAATGCCGACCATGAGGCCAGCAAGGGAGTCCTGTTTGCCAGAGAGGAGGGTGGGAATTGGCCTACTTATGTTATTTTGTGCCCATCTATTCCCCTCCTGGCCTCTGCACTTATACTTCAGAAAGAACAAGAAAATGAAAATGAACTAGGCCTAATCAATCTATCTGTATCGACCAATCAGTCACACTAATGAATCTGTATCGACCAATGAGAGTTATCCTAATTAATCTGTATCGACCAATGAGAGTTACCCTAATGAATTTGAATCGACCAATCAGAGTCACCCTAATAAATCTGTATCGACCAATCAGAGTCGCCCTAATAAATTTGTATCGACCAATCAGAGTCACCCTAATAAATCTGTATCAACCAATCAGAGATGGAAATGCCAGGTAGATTCATGATATACTACCGCCTCTTAATCATTTATCCTCGTTTATTAAGACAACAGTTACGTCGCGATGTTTCCTTATCGAATGATGGAAGATGCTGACGAGGAAATGAAAACAAATTGTTTGAAGTCTGATTCATCGTGGCTTGCCGTGAAATTTTAATTTGTCTCTCCAGGGGTTGTGTTCGATGCTGATTGTCAAGAAGTGGTTCAAAAAATGGGGATGGAGGAGTATAGCAGCGTCTGAAGCAGTTCAGTTTGGTGATGATCATACCAACGGGGTATATACTCTAGATTCGTTCTTCTAAGGTTACTTTACTGAACACCCATATGACCACCTACCCTATTGAATATGCATGGCAAAATAAAGAGCTGTAACGCAAGACTCGCTCATTGGTCAGTTATGTTGAATAGAATCAATAAATTCTTTGTATGGTCTAATTGTGGGCTTGGCCTAAACCTACAGCATGAATATCTGAAGTAACCTTAGAAGAACGAATCTAGAGTATTCACCATGATAGCTGAGTGGTTATCACGTCCGTCAAGCAAGCGGCAAGTCCCGGATCCGAATCCAGCCCAGGCCATATGGGATATCATCCCTGGCTCTTTGCGTCCATCCCATTGGACAGTAAAGCCATGATACCTTGTACCTTGTGCCTTTGCAAGGACAAGTAAAAGACCCCATCCAAGTGAGGAACATGAGTAGCTTGAGACGGCCTCTTCTGTACTTACAGGGCCAATAATGCTTTGGCTTCAGCCCTGATGGAAACATATCAGTACAAATACCAATAGGGGGCGTTTGGGGGCAGGGGTCCAAGGATTGGCAAAAAATGTCCCATGTGCAGTTCAAGATGAAATTGGCAAGACAAGTGTCCCCTCAAAGGTCATTGCCCTCCACGGAGGAGAGCCACTGATCAATAATTTGAACTGTATAGTTACCTCAACCCATAGCCCACCCCTTCCAATGCTCAAAACACCGTCTCTCCTCCACTGGTCAATACCATATTAACCAGGCTAAACTGGCGGCCATACTTTCCAATTAGGATTGATCTCAATCACCCAGATCAATATGGCTACATACTCGATATAGATCCAGAGACCATGATATACTTTTAAGTATCGTATGGATTGAAGATCAAATGAAGGCATTCGAATGTTTTTAGTAGCGATTGATTCCAGTTCAGCAACCATTGAAATCAAATATCGAGTGAATCTGTGTATTTGTGATCAAGATCCAAGTCAATTGATTCTAAAGGATGACGAGATAAAAATGTAGGCCTAAGTATTTGTTGCAACACTTCCCGAAGCCATAGCATTATTGGCCCTGGTAATACGGATGAGACCATCTCAAGCTACTCATGTTCCTCACTTGGATGGGGTCTTTTACTTGCCCTTGGAAAGATACTAGGTACAAGGCACTACGTCATACTGTCCCATGTGAAGGACGTGAAGAGCCAGGGATGAAATCCCATGGCCCGGGCTGGATTTGAACCCGGGACCTGCGGCTTGCTTCGCGGACGTGATAACCACTCAGCCATCAGGGCTCTTCTTATCCAGTTTTGAGCGATCATGTGACCCATCCTATCTGAGTCACCGTGATGATGTTCAATGATTCAAAATAGGAGACATTGAAATAATTCATTATTATAGAAATACCAATTTCTTTGCCAGCAGGTCGCAAGTCGTGCGTATTGAGCGGCCTTGGGTTTAACAAATCATCGATATTGTGGTTGATGAGATGTCCTAGAATGACGGAAAAATATTGAGTTATTGGAGGTACAGTGGAACCCCCTCCCATTGCGGATTTTGCGGACACCTCTATCAGGAGTAGTCATCTTTATTAGGGACACCAAAGTTCAGTCCCAAAAGGGTGATCTCTTTTCATTTTAGACCTCCTTACCAAAGCTATCGTCTCTAGAGTGGTCGCAGCCCTAGTATCCATCCTTCGTAAAAAAGGGTCATCTGTTCATTTTAGACCCTTGTTACCAATCATGTGTCAAAAGCTCTCCTCTATAGAGTGGTCCGAGCTCCAGTATCCATCCTTCATAAAAACATGTCAGTCACTTTCACTGGAGGTCCTCCTTGTCTATTGTCTGTAGTCCGTGTGTACCTACTGATCACTTTCAGGACCTGCTTGTTGCTTCCACCTTTCTTTCCGTTGTTCCCGACCCCTTGTTCCTTTCAGCAAAGGTCACTCTCCACTTCAAAGTGCTCGTCTTTCCCAGTTTCATCTTATGATGCACCTACTTGTTGCTTTCAGCAGCGGTACTACCATTTCACTTTCATCTCATCTCATGTTCTGTAGTACAGACCCTTGCCACTTTCACCAAAGGTCCCCCCTATTGATTCTGCATGCCTGCCAAATGATGATGAAATGTATCCAGTGAAGCTGTATTGATTTCGTCCGTCGTGGCCCCTGGCTCCACACGTTTCAGATCGTCTTCTCGTGTCATGTGAGTTGTAAGACGAAGCATGCGGTGAACTTAGGAACATGTCTCGCCCGCAGCGACCAATGGCGTGTGAGGAGCGGTCAGAGAACATGGCGATGACCAGTGATTTACATTTCACCGACCGAGGCATTAATGGTCGTCGATGATCATGAAGCTTTCGCCTGCAGCATCCGTCGGCCTTGAGGTTCCAGAAATCTCCCCCAATCTTTCCTGCTTACAGCTAAACAAGTTGTCCCTCATTCCTTGATTTCTGCATGATTTGAAGGGATAATGACAAAACATGAAACTGCTGTCCACAGTCATCCTTTCAAAAGTCTGGGTTGTGATGCATCGCAGTTCTAACATTACTGTCGAAAGTAGACAAGGTAGACGACTTCATCTTGCCCTATTGGAAATTTGTCTGCCGATCATGGCTGGTCATGTCCATGTTTTGGACTTTACTCATCATCTGAACACTTATGCCTCCACATGCTTGTCCGGATTGCACTGTGATTTTTGGATGCGCCCCTTGTATAGCGGCAGCACAGTGAAAAATAATGGATTTACTGTTGAATGCAGGGAGACCTGTGCGGATATCTTCAGGCAAAGTAGAATGAGTTCCAAATCAACCACATGTTGAAACATGAAATCCTGTCCATCCTCTGTGATGTGTATTTCATCTGACTGGTTGACCACGAATCCATTTCCCCGATCTATTCCCCGAGGATCTCGCTCTGAGATCCACCACTCTGTGATCCACTCCAGCGATCCGCTCCCCAGACCATGCTACAAGCTTTACCATTCCTTTTGATATCCATGCCCATCTCCCCCACTTTCCTGTCACAGAATAAACCATCAAACATTCATGAAAGCAACAGTATATGACCAATAAATGCTTTTGTACGAGGAGGTGAACATTGATCTTAATGGAAGCTGGTGCTAATGTCACACTGGATCATTCCACGTTTGTATTGGTCTCACTGCACTGGGATGGATGAGAGGTACGGTAACATCGGCCATCTTGTCGGCATTTGAATGATGTTCCTTCTGAAACAATTGCTGATAGGATTCAAGATGGCCACCAGAGTCGGTCTCGCTGAACTGGGATGGATGAGAGGTATGGTAACATTGGCCATCTTGTTGTTTGACTGTTGTTTCTTCTAAACAACTGTTGATTGGATTCAAGATGGCCGCCAGAGTCGGTCTCGCTGCACTGGGATGGATGAGAGGTACGGTAATGTCGGCCATTTTGTTGGCGTTTGGCTGATGTTTCTTTTGAAACAACTGTTGATTGGATTTAAGATGGCCGCCAGAGTCAGCCATTATGGAAGCCATTACTAATCTTCTCATATTTCAACGTTGGCCATCTTGTCGTTTGGCTGAAGTTCCTTCTAAAACAACTGTTGATTGGATCCAAGATGGCCACTGAGTCGGCCATTATGGAAGCTACCAGACTTCTCATATTTCTAAATAATGCCTGGGAGTTGGTCTACAATTCCTGGTGATGAAGTGGATGGGGTTTTCTTCCAAGCTGCAAAAAAACATCAGGGACTGATGCAGAAGACAGTGAATCATACTATAACCTGTAACACAGTGAATCATACTGCATTATCATACAAGTATAATTACACATGGGAAGAATATAAAAAACAAAGCTATTACCTTAGTGATGATTTCATTTAAGAAGTACTATGAACTAATTCCAAATGCCTGTTTATTTCTCAATGAAATCTACAATGATTTGTTTGATGTGTCGTGATGTTTATTTAGGCAGATGATGGTAATATATTGTCGACTCAACCAACGATGAAGGGTGGCAGTCATCTAGAAAAAGAGATGTGAATTATTCAGTCACGGATTGGTTTACGAGAATCTGGGGAGGATTTCTTTGAGTGGCTGAGAAATTGACGTGGATGGAATAAAATTTGTCGATTTCACTGTAGCCTGTTGTTTGTTTCACCAGTAGGGGCCTACAGTCTTATCAAAATCTGAAAACCCATCGAGTGGTGTAGTGGAGAGAGTGGGTCCTGTCACCTCAGAAGTTGCAAGTTCAATTCCCCACTCAGGTGCGGATCCAAGGGGGTGCACCCCATGCACGCCCCCTTTTGGCCAACAAATCTGTCAAATCGACCGTGAAATTCTGGAACTTGGCGCAAATTTCAACCTTCCCAGCACAGGGCACCCCCTCTTTTCCCAAATCTGGATCCGCCCCTGCCACTGACTCCATTCTTCATGAGATAGAGAAGCTGGCGAGAAGTTCTGTATTTTCACAAATGTGACCTCAGAATGTCCTCATCAATCCCTGCAGTGTACAAGCAATGTACACATGTAGCGATTGAAAATCAGAAATGATTGACAGCCAATCACTTCAAACCTGTCAATCAAGTCATCACATTGACAGTTTGTTGAATTTGATTTCAGCAAAATGATTACTCCCCACTGAGTTTTTATCTGCAATGACAAGTGTCTCCAAGGTGTTGTCTTCTCCTAATGGATGCTCCCTGCTGAGCCGACGTAAAAACTCTTTTCTCAAGGCCGCTGTGGGAGTCTGCAAAGTTGTTCTGTTTTTGGAAGAAAAGGAATTTTAACCTGTTTTTACCCGAACAACTCATCACCAAAGGCTTAAAAATTGGCGCTTTTCACCATCATTATCGTAAATCGGTTCAGGATCCTTTGCTATGGAGACGGTGTACTCTTCTCTCATATTCATATCATTACCTTTCCTATTGTGTTGAGGCATCAGATGCTTTGTACACAAAGCTGACTTTTTTCATCACCAGAGCTGTTCTAGTCAGGTGTGAAGAAAAAAAACTGGTTCTTCTATCACCTGGTTTCTGCGTACTGCTGCACTGTGTGTGAAGCTAACTTTTGAACTGCCGTGAGGTGTGCTAGAGGAGCTTGGAATGGTAGCTGTGCTGCTGATCAAGTTGACGCCCTGTTGAATGATATTACTACTCTGAAGAGGCGCCTCACTCACGACACAATGGTCATGTGACTGCAAAGAATCGGCCATGTTGGCCGTCAAATGGCCGGCGATAACATCAAAACTGTCACATGATATTTTGACATCAGGGTCTGTGTGTTGACACTGTCTTCATGCCATGATGTCACTTGACATTTTGACGGCCAATATGGCGGCATCGTGTCGTCATGGAAATGAGATGTCACATGAAGAACCTCTATACTACCAAATATGTGACCTACAAACCACAAGTCCTTGTTGCCAGTGCCCTTGCAAGCTGTGGTGTCTCCTACCGTAATGGTGACCATGGCTTTCTGTAGATTGCTGAGTCAGCAAAATACTTTTGTTACCAAACAGAATAGGATCGTTTGTGAGGAGTGTCCGCCCATTGAAAATCGGCCAGCCAATCATTGGTGCCAATGTTCATCAGCAGCGGGGCGTATTTTTCCACCAGAAGTGAAAACATGGCTGACTTTACCGATCGCCTCGCCGATAGTCTATTTCCTTTACTTCCTGAAGACGGTGCGATGGTGTGTTTGAAGGGACTCGGTAAACAACCCCACAGCGCTCCGCTTCCACGACAGGAATTCGATAATTGATTGTGAGAATGGTTCAATTTTCTCCTCAGGGAATATTGGTATTGTCACTGAATAAGCAACGCTGTGTCTTACACGGAGATTAAGACGATTGGACGAAAATGAACGTCAAATGTTGGTTTGGGACGGCAGTGATCTTTTCATTGTCAGCTGCACGGCCTAGTAGAGGTATATCTCCCTGTGTTGCTGCCCATTGGGAATGAATGTACTCCCGTAATTGCAAAATTTCTTCCCAAAGTCAAGATGTGATTATGGCAAATGATTACTTTCTCTGAAGAGTGCGTGGCACATAACGTACCAAACTTGGAGCTCGGATTTAACTTTTGTTCCCTGCCTCGACGGTTTAGGCACAAGTGGATGAGAGGTCACTTGAGAGGTCGCAGCTGAGAAAGTCTTTCTCTTTTTGCCTTTGACCGACCTGAAACAAGAAATAGCAGCTTTCAATGTGGCAATAACATCTTGCTCCCATCGCTCCTTGAATGTTGAATCAGGGGGGGGAAGGCCAAGAACCAAGGCCGATTCTTCAGCCATGGTCAGTTCTTCATTGAGGTCAGTGAGGAGACAAGGAATCCAAACCTCAGGGAACTGTGAATGTGGAGGTGGCGCGCCAACACCTGAACACATCCTTTAGACCTGTCCCTTGATGACCAGTTGAGAGGAATTGTGGCCAGAACCAACCACCCTAAAGACAAAGCTGCCAGGAAAAGTGGAAGAGCTCAGGCAGATAGCAAGATTTACGTGTTCGATGGTCAACACAGAAGAAGGCTGCACAATTCTAGTCCAATTTGTAGCCATCTGAAGTGCTCAACAGACACTGCAGCCAACTTGTTGCATCACTGATCCCCGCATCATATAAATCCTCACTGCCACAATCTAAATGACCGATCATCTTCCATCGACTCGGGTCTTCATCCTGCGGCAACTTTTTGTTGATTTTGTAGTATACTACGCCGTGATCGATCACGCCGCACCGGATCCACAATCCGGAATGATTGTCACTTGTGGTCATCCGCGCCGGTCATTATATTCATTTTGTCATATTTTATGATTAAAAAATGAATGATGAGTCACGTCTGTGGTAGTCAGATGGTCGAGTCTTTGGACGCCCTGATGTTGAAGAATACGATGTAATTACGAGATTGGTGAGGTTGTATCTTCTCATAAAGGGAACATCTCAGGGGTCTCACGAGTGAGGGGCCATCTCATTACTCTTTCCTTAAAGGGAATACGTCATGGAAGAATAATTTCACGGCCCACAAAATTCACAATTTCAAAATTACAAATTCCTGTATCTCAGCGGATTACGTCTTTAGAAACCTGGATTTGCATTTGACCGTTCTCCAAATGGCAATCGAAGGCACCAAAATCACCGCAATGGAGACCCTAGCCCACTGCCTCAATAGGTGTCACTAGTGGTTAAAACTATTGAAATGAAACTGACATCCTGGTCCTGATCAATTTCCCACACGAAGGCATCCCTTGTATAGGGCCTGGTTTCGGTGTGCTGCCCTCTATCGTAGCCAGGATCCTCATTGTGAAAATATGGACTGAGGAGGGAATTAATTCCAGAGTACTGTAATAGCTTCAAGATGGCAGCATTTGACACCTCGACTCTGGCACGACCAGTTTGCTTTAATAGCTGTGTATTGTTGAGTATCGCCTTCACCACCATCAGGAGAATGGGAAAATAGGCCTACTCTGTTTTCTCTCCTCACAGAAGCTTTGCTAAACATCAAAATGTCAAACGACGGTATGTATTAGCCAACTTTTCTGCTGGAGTAAACAGACAAATGAAGAAAAATTTATTTCCAAGTAAATTGCGCTGTTCATGTTTTCGTTTCCTCTTTCTTCTATTGGCTTACGTGTTACAAGATGGAGTTGAAATGTCTCTCATTTAAAACTTGTTGCCATTTGGTAGCCATCGTTTTACAATAGTTAGGTTGCCATGGTGAGTTCTGTGAGTGTAACATTCTTGAGTTACCCTATGGTATTTTATACTGCTTCAACTGAATGTCTTCAGGCATTCCTAATTTAGATAGGTGTGTTATCAAGATGTTTAAAAAAAAATCATCTCTACAGCATGTTTGAGTGAATACCAGCCAATATCACTTGCTGCCGTTGTCAGAAGAGAAAAATGCTTATAACGTGGTTGGTATTCATATGTTACCCGCTAGCCTTTGTTAACACCCTCTGTATCCGGATACCGCCAAACGTTCAGCCTTTGTTATGACGAATCCACAGACATCTACCGACGTTCTTACCTCCTTTTGTGGAGAATACATCAAACGAATCGTGAAACCATTGATTCGTTTCCGAGTGAGGTTCTGATTCAACAGGATGGTTCATTCTCGTCAATTTCCCTTTCATCTCTTTGTTCTGGTGAATTTCTCTCTCATGAACGTCTGCTGTGAGTGGCCTTTGAAGTACACACGAATGTTGGTATCAGTGAGGCGAATAGCTCTCTTAATAACACCACGTTTTTACCCACAATGATGACGAGATCTTAGGGAGGCAGGTCTTCTTGCCTTTGTCAATTGCATCGCCAGCTTCATCAACCAAATTTATCAGTTTGGATACAGGTTTCTTCATCTTCTCATCAACTTGCATTGAAATACTTCTGCCTAAAAATCTAGGCCGACTGCATAGAAAGTCTGATAGTGCTTTTGGTGCCTATCGGCGGTTTAGTTAATGGGAAAATGCATTATAATTAACTGCCGATAGGCGACGGTAGCACTATTGGACTTGGTCGACCGCACAGAAAGTCCTATGGTGCTTAGGGTGCCAAAATCGGTGATTTAGTTAGTGGGAAAATGCGTTATAACTAACTGCCGATAGGCGCCGGTAGCACTATCGGTCTTTCTGTGCGGTCGGCCCAGGTATTAATGTAGGCACTTGCACCTTTTTCAGTCCATTCATATGAGTTTGAGTTAATTCAAAGATGTTCTTGAAAATATTCAGTAAGTCCTATGTTTAATTCGTTCATATTCAGTGGAAGCTCTCCATTTTGGCCACCCTGATCCGCTGTCCATAATAGAGAGGTGTCCTCAAGAGGGGGTCTACATCCATGAAGTAGGCCTACTTGACCGTGGTACACAAAGAATGATGTTCCTCACAAAACCTGAGTTCCGACTGAACTGATGCCATCATCCAAATTTATCTTCTGATAATGTCCTCCTATATCCATCCACCATCAAATTACATCGTGACCCGTGCGATCTTACTGAAACCTTATCGCATCAAGTTATGAACAAATCAAATTTGACCAATCTGCAGAGAAGGGTACCGTCTAGTACATGATCTGTTTCACCCTATCTTGACCAGTTCTTTAATGCACTCTTTGCACAGCCAGTTGGGATATTTGAAACAGGTATATAATGAACAGGAATACGTTCCTTCTACTTTCAACATGGACCCATGTAACCTTCTATGGAGCAAATATGATTGAGTCTTACTTTTCATTTTGTTCACCCCAACTGTGGTGAAAACTGTTATGCATCATTGCAGACCACTGTAAGAAATGCATGCCATATTTTGACCAACTTAGCATGAAACACACCCAGAGCAGGAACTCGCTTACAAAGTTGACGGATGTCGCACCAATCGAGCTAATCATATTCGGGTATCGGGTTAAGGCGCCGTTGATCAGATTCTCAGCGAATGCGGCAAACCTGCATGTTGCATCTTGTCAATATCCGTCAAATATACGTCAGTTTGATATCGATGCAGATCTTGACAATGAACCGAGATTTTATCGCTGAAGTGCATTATGGGAAAATCTGACAAGATTCATCAATGAAAATGAGGATGAGATTTTCCCAGTATAGGCCGCCGGTATGTGACCGGTAGGTTTTTTGGGGGCGGGAGGGGTAGATCCATAATAATGTGGACTTTTGCAAAGTGGATGAAATTTGGCTTGATTTGCCTCCCATATGTTCCGACTAAGTGGCCAGTTCGCAGTATGCAACATGGCCTGAAGATCATACTTTATGGTCATTTGATCAAACGGCACAACGGATCAGGCCATGTGGCGTTAATGATAATCAGAACCGGCCGCCGGTCATTTGTGGTCAAGAAACTGGTTACGACTGGTTATGAGATTATTAGAGGTCGTTTGGACACCAGGTGGTGCAGCTGTTAGTCGTAATTGGGTTGGTCGAAGTTGCAGACTATCAAATCGTCGCACTCCCACTGGTTGATTCGGTCAAGGTCAAAGCAGACGGGGTGTGTGGTTTAAAACAGGTGGCAGGCAGAAAAGGCTTGGATGGAGACGCCGAGTTTATGGCAAGAAATTAGGCAAACATCGCCAATGCCTTCTACAACAATGAAATATTCCCATTTCTTCTCCAAAGAATGCTTTAACATTATAAACATTCTTTCATGAGTTGTTCCGACTTAGATCCGCCACCTCCTCAAAATCCACCTAAGAGATCATTTCTTATCCACCGATAAACAGCACCGCTTTCAAAAACAAACATATACCAATCTCTTTACAACTTCTCGACCAAAAAGCACTAAAAGCGTTGTCCATTTCTTTCGTGTATATTGCGGAAATCTCTGGTGGTTGGCTTTGTTCTACATCGCGTCACTGGGGAGGGGTGGATTTCAGCGTAAAAGGTTGCTGAGCTTTTTATCCAACGCTGCTCAGAGTAGTTGCAGATCTTGCCGAGTTTTCTTCTATTGGATTGAGATAAGTTTACATCTCATGAAATTTAGATAACATACCGGTACGGAACCTAAACAGGGAAGAACAGGGTTTTACAAACTCTCCTATTCTCTTTGAATGTTATCGAGAAATGCCTGCAACTCTTCGTTGGATTTGCAATGAACTACAAGATGCGGGTCTTTGTTGGTGGCACATAGCCGGCAGGTTCGATTCTGAAGTGAAAGTTTCCCCCGAATGGAAAAAAATACGTTGGTATATTCTCTTGGTTTGGATCTTCTTAGGATGTGCTTCATCCATCAGGGTTTTCTCAAGTGAGTTGGGAAACTCAGAGATAGAGAACTGTGGGGAGTAGTTTGTGTCATTATGTAAGTTCTAAGGAAACCAACGATGGTAAATTGCCCATGACTGAGAGCCAGCTTGCTTGAGAAAAGTCACACGGAGAGGCGGTTTAGCCTCCATGTTGGTTGAGAGACGGTTGATTTCTGATCAAATTGGTATAGTTAAGTATCGGCACTGTCACCTCCGAGGTAGTGGGTTTGATTCCCGATCCAATCAGACCCAGTG
Source organism: Notospermus geniculatus (assembly GCA_002633025.1). Classification (NCBI taxonomy): domain Eukaryota; kingdom Metazoa; phylum Nemertea; class Pilidiophora; order Heteronemertea; family Lineidae; genus Notospermus; species Notospermus geniculatus. Next base: position 50,672 of record NMRB01000174.1, on the reverse strand, counting down.
GGAAACTTTACTGCCGTTAGAGGCCACCGCCAGTTACAGTTCTAGAACATCATGGAATTTGTCATCATAGGGAAGAAGTGCATGCCACAACGTTCATCCACAATGACGTGGAGGCCATTGTTTACATCTGTGCCATCAAATTTTTTGAAGTTCTAGGACGGCTAACAGGTGGCCTCTAACTGCGGTAAGTCTCCACTTATCAGGTTACATCAAGGCTTCCTGCCTAGAAATAGTGGTTTCTGCTGCAGTTTCCTCCTGCATTATATTAAAGGGAACAAAACTGTGTGGGATCTTAGAACCCAAGGGTTAAAACATGATAGTGATTGACAACGGAATCACCACTTGTTCCTCGGCGTGATCGAAGAATTTTCAATCTCGGCACAAAGTAGCGTTGAATCGATGCTACCTGCCGTATCGTCACCATGCCTGTTGCATCTTCAGCTTCCGCGATGAGTCATCAATCATTCGGTTAATGTCTCCCAGGGGGAGTCACTGAGGCATATCATACCACTGATTGACCTTTCAACGAGACCGGAAGAATATTTATGACGTTATATTGATGATTCATGATGTCGCCCATGCAATAGATCTGTATATACTGGAGAGGGGGATGATTTAGGCTCCTAGGCTGGCTGGTGCGAGTGGGGGTCGAACCTGGATCCTCAGAGGAGAAAGGCATCAAGGTTGCACTGCACCAGCCTGACCAAATTGGAGGAGGACATCTAGGGTTCGACTACAAATGTTTCAAAGAAGTTCCTCAACTAAATCTGGCTTTGACTTAATAAAATTACCGGAGCTGTGACCATGAATTTCATTGTCCTAATACGCTGAACATTTTGGTTAATTTCACCGACTATAGAACCATATAAAGTGCTTTTCAGAATGTCCAGTCATTTTTGCACTCATTTTACCTTGCAATGGAACCTAACCACAAACCACAAATGGGCCAATTACGTGTGCATGATTGCATGACTATCTTGAATCAGAGTATAGACCTGAACAAGGTCCTATTAGAAGTCGGTCAACCGTGAATTGACATGCACACGTTATTGCCCAATTTGTGGTTTGTGGTTAGGTTCCATTGCAAGGTAAAATGAGTGCAAAAATGACCGGACATTCTGAAAAGCACTTTACTTCTACCTTGTGCAAGACTTCTGCCTTGTGCAAGACTAACTTGCCATCGTACAACTCGTTTACGATGTTACCCACAATGCACGCCTGTCTTCATTAGCGAGTCTCTCTGAACTTAATTTCGCCGATCGAGTCTACTATTCCCGGGAGCGGGCATAAATCGCTAAGTATGTCTGTGGCTAACCCTTGATTTCCCCGCAGAATTCACTTGTTGCATCCGATCAGCGACAACTAGAGCTACGGCGTCGTCCCGTAATCACCCGTCGTGCTTTATCTTTATTTCCAAGATGGCAGAGCCTGTTGCCGTATGTTACGGCGGATGATGCATCGTCGGTGATGAAAAATGACCGTGTCAGGGGGAGCAATTGAAATGGACGATCGTATTGTTGTGAAATGTTTGTGTTTTAATGAACGCATCAGAGGATGAACAATCTGTCAATGTTACAAATGGATACCAATAAAATAGTGATTATTTATCATAAAATACGATAATCATTATGGATGGTATTTATATTTAGTTTTCCCTTGGGTCTGTTCAGATGGTCATTCTTTTCATCTCTCCTTTATCACCTGTGGATTGAGTTGGAAACGGATGAATGGCCATCATTGGAAAGCTCTCTAAGAGCACTATTAGATGATGCCATTGCAACCATGTGACATGACCAGTACCATTGGTGAAATGATTGAACCGTCCTGGAAACATCATGACAGGACCACTCCTTGGAAATCTTATGGGGAGCAGTTGCTGATCATTTGCAAAAGATGGCAGCAAAGTTCTAGCGAAACTTTGCATTGGTGCTGGATCAAGAATGAATGAGTCTGCTGTAGGCATTGAATCGGGCCGTAGTGACACCTATTGGTCAACTCACTGACAGCTCCAATTGGTGCAGTGATTGAACCATTCAAGAAACCTCCTGACATTACCACTCTTTGGAAAGCTCTCGTGGAGCACTCTCTGATTATACCATTTGCGTCCCTGCAAAGGCCAGGGGTAGTTTTAGTGAGAACTGTTTGGTAGTCAGTTCCAGGGTCCAAAACTTCCACCTGTTGTCACACTTCACCTCTGATCACAAAGCTTTGTTTTGTCGCTCTCTGCAAGGTTTTTTCGTTTGCGGAATAAATCTTCAATTTCAATCGCTGTATTTGAATTTGCTTCAGGGTGGGGCCTGGATGAGACCTTTGTAATCCTGATCTAACTGCTCTTGGCCTCCTGTCATAAATTCTACACAACAACAAAAAGACTTCGTGAAAAATTTCTTGAGTCGACTGTTTGAGTCAGTTTTCACAACAGTTGAAGCGCAGTGTGGTGATATTGGACTCATCTTTAGCTAGCCACAAACATTTTGTTTCAAATTTCAATTCTTTGGTCTAAATCACACTCTTTGTCCAAGTTGAATTGTTCTGACCAAGATTTTCTTTATGAAATTGACAACACCTGGAGGCAGTGTTCATTTATTGATCAATTCCTGATTTGAAATTTACAAAAATGCAACTTAAAGTTTGATATTTAACTGGGCGTATTTATACTGGCATTGGAATTCCAGTTATTTTAACTTCAAGGTAACTTTACTTCTGATTAAAGTTTGTGTTTATCTGTGGGTGTGTTTGCTAAATGTTGTATCTTGTCATGTAGATGCTGGAAATATTCCTTAAGGGGAATAAAAACAATAGATTTTAATTATCATGTTTATGAATTATTAAAAAAGCTAATCTTAACATTTCTCCACATTTCATTTAACCAATCTGAGGTCTGAATTACTGAGGTACACTTGGTGAATAAAATTTTATATCACCCACTACAAAACCTTCCTTTTAGGCTGCAGTACCCCGTACATGCCTTACCGGTATATCAAACCTAGGGCTCAAATATCAGCTGAGCGCCAGGCCCATGGGCCTCTTGTTCATATGATCAGAATCACTTTTAACTTGAGAAAAAACCAAACTCAAATACTCGTAACTTGTGTAAAAGGCCATTGACATCCCATCTCTTCATAATTTACACACTGTTATCTATATTTGATGCTTACCTACAAACTTCGTTTACTCAAGTATAACCAAACACCACTTATATGTATGGTTTTCAAATCCAAAACCATCAAGGTATACAAATAACGAAACTGATATCATGATAGAAGAACATGAATTATTCAAGTAGGTTGTCATCTCTCTTCCCCAGGGGCTAGCACACAGTTTATGGAACACAAAAACAAACCTACGCTCATTCTGAACAGCAGCCTTTCAGCTACAAAGAAACTGGGATCGCTCGGGGAGCTGCCCTGAGCGAGGACGAAAATAGACCTCAGAAGAAGAAAATGTTGTGAAATATTATAAAGATCCATTGCTTAGATCTTGCTGCCAGTACTTTCTAAAGTTTTGAAGATGTTTTACTCCTGGTCCATCTTGAATGTGGAGTACAATCGACCTTGTCATCACCGTAAACTACCTTGCCTCATCTCTCTCATGTTCCGTCTTTTGTCTACTTTCAGAATTCGTACAGAGAAAAATGGTGGCGCCTGGTGTCCGAAACCGTCGATCACACCGGACACATACGAGTACTTACAGATTGACTTGTACAACTTGACGGTGATCACACTCGTTGAGACGCAGGGACGTTTTGGCAATGGACAGGTTGGTATACTTTTGTACCAAAACAGATGATTCTTGAATTTGCAGATCTGTGCACTTCTGCCGAAATCTCAACGAGAACCTCGATCTGAAACTGGGAGACGTGATGCCATCCATGATTCAGCAATGGTCGAGTCTGACGCAACGTCTTCGAAGTCACTGTCGTGGGGTTGTCTGCGTCACATCATTGAGTTTCAGACCGAGGTTATGGTTGAGATTTCGGCAGAAGTGTGCAGATCTTTGTTGTTTACGTCAATTTGAGAACGGTCTATACGGTGTAACGTACACTCGAAACGGATCACAGTAGACTCGGATCGCTGGCCAGGGTCAAGGGTCAAAGGATTAATAACCGTCATGTCGCCTGATTAAGTCTGATTACAATTAATTGCGGGATGCCAGCCGGGAGGGTCAATCGTCTCCCGTTCGTAATTATCATGGGCGGCGAGACGTTAGTGTCCATTGTTCTGTCGAATGCCGATGGAATGATTTCTTAACCCTTATGATCATAAACCTCCCTCGTTTATTCGGGAAGTCTGTTTCAGAATTTAGTCCATCGTTTAGGGAGGGTGATGGCACAGTAGTTGAACATGGGACTCATAGCCAAGAGGCTGCAGGTTCAATTACTGGCCGACTGTTCTCTGAACAGTCTGAAAGGATCAAGTGATGCACTGAATGAATTGTCATCATTTTCAAAAAAATGTTTCTTGAAAGACTGGCCATTGATGTGAAGTGAGACTGTATTACTGTGGAAAGCATCATCCTATATAGAGAGCATGCAGTGTGTCATTGTGATGTCACTTTTGACCGCTGGTCCACCATGCTGACATAGACAACAAAGTGTGCCATGTTTATATCACATCATGGTTGAAGTCACACACACTCAATTTGCGCCGATAGCAAAGTGAGCCACATAGTCGGCGGCATCATTTTCCATCTAATATGGCAGATATAGACCAGGGTTTCCGCCAGGATTATTTTTGAGGGGGTGATGAGAAGGCTGCTCATTGTGCGAAGCACCACCAAGCAGGGTTAAACAAGGGGTTAAAGAACAGCTAGTTCCACATCCCAACAGCATCCGAACCTTCGTCTCCATATTACATCACGGAGGTCCCCCCTTATTAATTACCTGAATGATTAGGTCCACCAAGTCACTGTCACCAGAGCAGACGACATCATCATTGAGATTAAAACTTACCGATGTACCGCATCACAAATTACTCATCATCGACGACCTTTATCTTCCAACGGAACTAAATTACGATCCCTCGAATCTCTTTCCCTCATATGTAATGGAGGGAAAAAACTTCGTCTGGCGTCTTAGATGTGTTTAAGGAAATGAAGGATGGATGTTTTTTCTGTCCGGCTGCGATGTGGCGGTATGTGAGCTAATCAAGGATGCGCAAACGTAAAAGGTGAATTAATGAGGGACATCTTAAAAAGATGGGGTTCGGTGCAATGAGGGTTGGTTGGAGATGATGAAGTTTGAATTCTACTACCTGTATTTATGTGTTTCTTTAGGCAAGGTATTTTGTATTGGATTTTCCCATCAGGGCCGAAGCCAAAGTATTGTTAGGGCTGGTATAGATGGTAGAGGCCATCTCAAGCTACTCATGTTCCTCACTTGGATGGGGTATTTTGCTTGCCCTCACAAAGGTACAAGGTACAAGGCACCACGGCTTACTGTCCCTGCGATGGGGATGATTAATCCCATATGGCCCAGGCTGGATTCAAATCTGGGACCTGCAACTTGCTAGGGGACGTGAAAACCACTTGGCTATCAGGGCTCCTTGAATACCTCTACTTAGAGTGAGCCCCAGTTGTTAATGGACGGATGAAGGCCCCCCCCCCACTTCCCCTGAGTTGCAGTACCATGTTGTAAGTTCATCCCGATGAACCACGGATGCATCTTGCATCCTTTCCGATGAAGGGTTCAATAAGGGACGGAAGCTCCCTTCCTTACTCTGTACCTCCCTTTTAATTTAGCACTCACTGTTGAAAGACTCATTAGAAAAGGGAAAGAAAACGCTTCCCGGTCCTTTGTGCTCATTACAAGCAGCCAATCAGAAGAGATCAGCTGACCCCTCCTGTGAACCCGGCTTATACGACATCTGCTGCGTGTTTGATCAGTTTCCCGATTGAGTGTGCCACATCGCTGTATTTACCGAGATGCACGATATGTTTCTAGGGAGTAATCTGGTTACCATGGTTACTGTTCATGGCTGCAATAAACAACCTCCTTCACTGGAGAGCTCTCTTGAAGTAGGAGGAGGGGATTGCTAAGAAATTGATGACGACTTGAACGACCTTGAAATGTTGCGAATATGATCGGCGAGTTTCAAGTTGAAGTTTGACTGCATTTGTGTAGGGAAGGCTTTCATTAACTCTTAAAGCTTGAAGAATTTAACTGGGATGGTCCAATCAGAACTTGGTAGTCAAATGAACTCTTAAGATTTGGGGGTAACCACCGGTAAGGCTCTATAGAGTGAGATGTGGTGGTTCAGTTTGACACCATGTTCTGGGATGCTGGATGAAGCATAAAAAAGTCCAGGAGCCACGGTGGTGTAGGCGATGTTCATATTGAACGAAAGCAAAAGTGAAAACATGTGCAAGTTGCTGCTGCTGATGTTGACACCGAGATGATCAATGACTGAAATGTTTGGATTATTTTCTGTGAAATAATTTTGATGTTTCTCCTTGGGCACTTTTACTTGGGATCAATAATCATGAGATTGTGGTGATGTTCAGTTGAGTTCACAGTGTTGGAATTCCCAATATTTTGTCTCAAAAAAGTACACTTTCCATTTGGTAACATTATCTCTATTGATTGTAGATTTTGAGGAAAAAATGATGTTTTGGCTGTAAGGTAAAAGATTTGGCTGTAAGCGTAAGGAAATATAGTTGGTTGAAGGTTAAAGAATTGGCTGAAAATGGTGAAAATTTGGTCAAAAGGTTAAAGATTGGGCTCTTGATCGATATTTGGCTCTAGGTTGAAAGATTTGGCCATAGGGTAAAAGATTTGGCCATAGGGTAAAAGATTCAACTGCAGGGCAAATGATTTGGCTGTGAGGTAATAGATTTAGTCATAAGGTTGAAGATTCAGCTGACAGTTAAAAGATTTGGTCATAGGGTAAAAGATATGGTCGTAGGGTAAAAGATTTGGCCATAGGGTAAAAGATTTGGCCAAAGGGTAAAAGATTTGGTCATAGGGTAAAAGATTTGGCCACAGGGAAAGATTTGGCCATAGGGTAAAGGATTTGGTCGTAGGGCAAAAGATTTGGTCATAGGGTGAACGATTTGGTCATAGGGGAAAATCTGGACATAGGGTAAAACATTTTGCTGTAAGGTAAAAATTTTGCTGTAAGATAAAAGATGTTGCTGATACAATCTTCTCTTCTTTCAGGGCCAAGAGTTTACTGAGCAATATTTACTTGAGTACCAAAGAGAGGAGGGAGCCAACTTTATACGATTCAGAAACCGTCGAGGACAGGAGGTAGGTTTGACATTTCTCTTGGGTTTTCCAAAAACCAACTTCACTTGTATAAAGAGTAGATTCTCAATCATCTTTGGGGTTGTCAGTTTCTCCAATGTGACCAGATCTAGCAAAAGTAGGGGTGCCGCTACCGAGGAAAGGGTTAACCGCCTTACAACACAATAGCTGAAATGTACATCTCTGCAAGTTGACAATAGTAGTTGACGGCAGTGATAATAGCTGAGTAAACTGATGACCAATGATGATCACCTGCGACAAGTGCCTGCTTTTGCTGGAGCGGGTCACAAATGCATNGCCAGTGTCAATGAATATTACTGATATGTCAGATCAGACTGGTGCATCTTGGGCTGTTTGTAGTTTGTGATATTATATGTGTTGGGTGTCAGGAAGGCAATGACACCTGTAATGGGAACGTTGACTTTCTGTCACACACCCATTGCTCCAAGTCATCCTCCCACAGCAGGGTTTTGGTCTCGTTCCTCTTCATACACTTGCACACAAACCCTGTGGTTGGAGGATGCTCCAAGTGGAGAACCTGAATGTCAGAAAGAATAAACCATTCTCAAATTCGCAGATCTGCGCACTTCCGCTGAAATCTCAACCAGAACCTCGATCTGAAACCGGCTGACGTGACGCCATCCATGATTCAGCAATGGTCGAGTCTGACGCAATGTCTTCGACGTCACTGTCGTCGGGTTGTCTGTGTCACGTCATTCAGTTTCAGACTGAGGTTGTGGTTGTGGTTGAGATTTCGGCGGAAGTGCACAAATCTTCGTCATTTACGTCAATTTGAGAACGGTCTATGAGAATTAATTTCAACCATGTTATGCACACAAACATCTTCAAAAGACATCGCAGAATTTCATTCAAATTCAATTTGCATGAGTCTACTTCTTAATTCACAAGTTTCAAGGTTAATATTCGTCTTCTTTAAACAAATTTCAATCCCGGCGTTCGTGAGTTCATAAGAATTGAGAAACAGGATCGATCTCGTCGTAATGAAAATTGAATATGATTCGCGTAATCTGCCATATCGGAAAACATGAACCTGATAAACACACCCAATACGCCCCGCGGCATTGTCTTAAGATGTAATTAGGGGCAAAGAATTTCTGTGTTGTTGCCAAGATCGATCGTTAAGTTTATAATTACCGTTGTGAACGTCAGGTTGAGTGGAATCAGAAAGGTTAGCCAATGTGAAGATCTTGTAAGATGACTTGACAGAGTTGGATTCACTTCACAGACTTGCATTTTAGTTTGCTGCATCTTGGTTAGGACAGTTTTGCACTTGTACATTGAACAGTTTTCGCCAGCAGACCGGCAGCTGCTCTGTCCATTTATCGCTCATATCCCTGCCGCAGGGAGCAAACAGAAAAAAGCGTGAGATATTTACATATAAAATAACCCTGTGCCGCATTGAGACTTAGATTATAAGATGCCAGCTCCCCAGCATGCGGCGACTTCCCATATCTGCCCGTCGAATCATTCCTCGAGGCATTCTATACAATAACGTACCACGTTCTCATTTTCTACCACCAGGGGGCACTGATATCTAAGTATCGTGATTAAGTCACTTGATCCAATGAAATGATCCGTTGAATAGGATCATGGGAGGAGTAATTAACATCGTTTCCTTGTCGACGAGGTCGGGATAATTACTTACAAGGTTTACTCGGCACGTACATCTATACAACAAAAATCTCATTTCTCGCACGTCGAGAAATCCTTGGCTGTTCTATTGTCCGTCTTAATCAATTTAAATCTTAACATGATTAGGTATTTGAGGAGGAAAGGCTCTTCAGTTTCCTGGAGGGATAGCTCGTCCAAATGAGCCCTGATAGCCTAGTGGTTATCACGTCCACTTAACAAGCAGCAGGTCCTGCGTTTGAATCCAGCCCAGGCCATATGGGGTTAATCATCCCTGGCTCGTCACATGGGACAGTAAGCCGTGGTGCCTTGTACTTTGTGCCTTTGTGACGGCAAGTAGACCCCATCCAAGTGTGGAACATGAGTAGCTTGAGATGGCCTCTTCCATACTTATGAGGGCCAATAATGCTATGGCTTCGGCCCTGATGGAAAATCAAATACAAATCAAAAGAATGTTACTTATCGTAGTGTTGTTCCTAAAGAGGGAGTTAAAAATATGAATTGGGTTTACAACTGAGCACCATTGTTAACTCTTTTGATAGTATTTTGTGAATGAATGTACTGCAGGAGGAAACAGGAGTGCCCGGAGAAACCCTGTGCAGTCAGAGAGAGTTGCCCTCTCTATCACATGAAGACCGGGTCCGAATGGGGATTGAACCCAATACCTTAGTGGTGAAGGCAGTGATGTTTGCACTGTACCACTCTAACTACAAATACAGAAGACCTTGTCTCATCTCCACAAATACCTGCTGATCCAACGTTATGAAAAGTAGAAGCATCCCGAGGCTGCTAAATTCAACATCTGAAAAAAATTAAAATACAAAATTGCATCGCTTAATTTTATTGAAATTCATTGTTTTTTCCGATCAATCTTTGATCCTAATTGCTTAAAATTCTCTCCGCCGAGATTTAAACAATAGTTCACTCAATAATTAACCAATCACGTGCCAGTATCGGTATTTGTGCAATAAATATTTGATGTTTTGATGAGTTGTCGCATTTCGATTAAAAAAGAACCGGAATTTATTAATTGATCAGAAAAAAATATCTTTTATCTTCCAAAACATGGTTTGTTGTGACGGTAATGGTTGATAAACTTTCTTTCTTTGTTTCATTCTTTAATATTGCATTGTTCAAATAATTCAAAAAAGAAAACTGGATGCCTCAGCTAATAGTTAGACGTACAGACCGTTCTCAAATTGATGTAAACGAAAAGATTTGCGCACTTCCCCGAAATCTCAACCACAACCTCGGTCTGAAACTGAATGACGTGACGCAGAGAACCCCACGATAGTGACGTTGCGTTTGATTCGACCATTGCTGAATCATGGATGCGCGTCACGTCACTGGGTTTCAGATCGAGGTTCTGGTTGAGATTTCGGCGGAAGTGCGCAGATCTGTGAATTCGAGAATGGTCTGTTCATATACAGTATCACCAAAAATTATTTGGACACTTCGAAAAAAGTGAATAACTCCAAAGAAAAGAGGAATAACGAAGCAATCTTTGGGGAAGATTTACCCCTTCCATCACCTCACAATGTGTAAAGATAAATTTCTGATTCCTAATGACTATAATGTAATATGGTGCAATAATAGCACTTTTGTCGCCCAAAAATTATTTGGACACTTCCAATTACGAATATTTATCGGTCAGATTACATGTCTAACTCATGTTTTGGTGATCGAAAATGAAATGGATCATATCCCAGTGACCAACAGATTATGGTAACGTGGTTGAGTGTTCACCATGTTGTAATAAGGGTTGGGNACTCTAGCCCTTCGGAGTAAAGTATGAACTGTGACAGGGACCCAACCCTTATTACAACATGGTGAACACTCAACCACGTTACCATAATCTGTTGGTCACTGGGATATGATCCATTTCATTTTCGATCACCAAAACATGAGTTAGACATGTAATCTGACCGATAAATATTCGTAATTGGAAGTGTCCAAATAATTTTTGGGCGACAAAAGTGCTATTATTGCACCATATTACATTATAGTCATTAGGAATCAGAAATTTATCTTTACACATTGTGAGGTGATGGAAGGGGTAAATCTTCCCCAAAGATTGCCTCGTTATTCCTCTTTTCTTTGGAGTTATTCACTTTTTTCGAAGTGTCCAAATAATTTTTGGTGATACTGTAAGATATTTCCGCAGCAACATGCCTGTAACATTTGGTACTTTCTTGGCCCTGCTGAGCGGGAAATCTTGGTATAGGATATCGTTAAAAGCTTCAATCAGACTAATGTCGTCACTTGGTCCCCTTAGGGGCTTCAGCTTGCTTACATGTTGTGTCGAGGGTGGTACATATGATTAATGGGAGGGATATGTCCATTTCCGTTGATTTACATGGGCCCTTAGGGTCTCAGCAAGTCAAATCCAACAAAAGGGACCTAAGGGCTTGTTGTGATATTGTTCGTAAAAGGAAAAAAATGTTATGGTTTTCTAATGCAGTGTCTTGTTGGTCTGTATTCAGTGCTCAGACACTTTCCTATTGGATCACTGAGGGTTAAGCCTCAGACACATTCCTATTGGATCACTGAGGTTTCAAACCTCAGATGAGTTCCTATTTGATCACTGAGGGGTAAAAACTCAAATGATTTCCTATTGGATCGCTGAGGGTTCAACCTCAGATGATTTCCATTTAGATCACTGAGGGTTAAACCTCAGAAGATTTCCTATTGGATCACTGAGGTTTCAAACCTCAGATGAGTTCCTATTTGATCACTGAGGGGTAAAAACTCAAATGATTTCCTATTGGATCACTGAGGGTTCAACCTCAGATGATTTCCATTTAGATCACTGAGGGTTAAACCTCCGAAGATTTCCTATTGGATCACTGAGGTTTCAAACCTCAGATGAGTTCCTATTTGATCACTGAGGGGTAAAAACTCAAATGATTTCCTATTGGATCCCTGAGGTTGAAACCTCAGATGATTTCCATTTAGATCACTGAGGGTTAAACCACAGTTCACCTGCTGCCGTCTGGTATTCCATAGTGACCATACTTTCCTCCACCCTCTAACGGACATGGCTTGCCGGTGATATGTCATCATAAGCAACACGCTATAATGAACCGTACTGTTTAGTAGTCGGAGTGCGTCGCCGACCGTCAGCGTTGGCCATCAATGATTGGCTGTTGCTTCCTGCCGTTGTCCGTGCGCCGACACAGCGACATCCTACCAATAAATCTCCCAGAAGACAACAGGAGATAAGCTTATTATTGTTTGGGTGGGTAGAATGCGGGATTACTGAATGTATGACGGGTCGGCAGTGAAGTTGATCATGCAGGTCAACTCACAGACACCAAGTGCCAGTCAGCTACTGTCGAATATGAACGTCACGTTGTGTGTACACACAGCATGTCCTTCCTCAGTGCATCATTGCATGACAAGCTGGAAAATAGGGGGCAGCACCTTCTTGGCCTGATGGATTTAAGTAAGAAATTAGCAGACGTCCGGCTTCAAATCCTGCTTTGTTGTTGCTCTAGTTGAGTTAAACTGATGACGCTGTCTGGAACCAGATCACAAACAAAAGCTTCCAACTCAACCTTGATATTCTGTCAAGAGATTTGCACTCAAAGTTTAGACAATTGAAATCTTGGATAAAAAGAGTTGAAGATGAATCACACTTCCTTCTCTTGTGTCCTGAAATATCTTGAGGGCTTTTGACGTCGGTTCTTAAACTCTTATCTCATTAAATGTCTATTTGTGTAATCTCAGACATAAAAATGGACTCTTGAATACTTTAAAAGGTTTCTTAGATGTCAATTTCATTAATCATAAGTGGTCTGCCTTTTATGTCTTTGTCGAGTTTTGTAATCTGACATTTAAGAACTCTTTCCAATCTACTTTATGCAAATTTAAAAATCTACTCAGGGCCACCATTTCTTGGCTGCGATGTTTTTAAAAATGTCTGAAAAAAACAAGGGCGATGCTTGTAATGAAATGGCGGCCAATCTCTGCTGTCTTGTTATTAAAGTATTTTTAGCATCATCTGACAATGATATGTGCGGCACTTTGAAAATTGAGCATCCAATGAAAAAATGGCCTCAAAATGTCTGCTGTATCATCGTAATATATTCCCAGTGCGCAGTTTTTCTGCACTCAAACGACACAAGATCTCAAAGTGACTAAGAATTTTATTCGATGAATTTAAAAACACTTCAAATGTTCTAATCTGCTTGTCGATCGTTTGTGGACGAGCCAGGTATGATGTGTCACCGACTTATGGCAAAAACGCGATCACCGTCGGGTGCCATTAACCTGATGAAGGTAGAAAACCAACCAACGTTCTTTTACGTTTAACCCTTTGAGGAGGGTGCTGATTTTCATGAGGGAACTTAGCCGCAAATTTGAGGGGGAGGGGGGTGAATTTAAGCCCTTTGAGTTGCCAGCTCTGTTCTCCCGTGCTTCAAGCCAGCAAATCACTGGGGGTGCACTCGACGTGTGTCCCTCTTTTCGGCCAACAAATCTGTAAAATTGACTGTGAAATTCTGAAATTTGGAGCAAATCATTGAAATTCACCACAGATTTCAATGTTTCTAGCAGAGTGCGCCCCCTCTTTTCCGAAATCCTGGATCTGCCCCTGACATACACTTATTACCTACCGGTAGTCACCCAAGAAACTTTTCTAGGGAATTGAATTAGCAGGTCATTCAGCGCATCACTTGATCCTTTCAAATCAAGAGGGTTCATAATGGCAACACAACTGAGAATTGAACCTGTAGCCTCTCAGATAAGAGTGTGTCACTCTTACCACTACCCCACCACACTCCCCACTTTTTACCTCCAGAATCTATTTCAGTGTTGGAGCTACCATTGTCTTCTTTTAGCCAAAGTAAAGAAAAGCCTATTGTTCAGTAATGTGAACAATAGGGATTTTCTTTACTTTGGCTAAAAAAAGTAATGGTAGCTCCAACCCTGTATTTATGTGATCTTTTGTAGTTGGTTAAAAACTCCAAATGTCATCCTTTGAATTATCTAATAAATTTCAGGATGATATTTGAGGGAAAGTTTTTTTCGACGCTGCTGACGCGTTTAAGCCTTCAAAGCTTTGATCCTGGTGAAATCAAAGCAGATCTTGGCGTGTCATTTATGTTTAATTTTCATCCCTGGGCCCCAGGTTGGTTACAGGTGATAGGATTGTGGGATATGATCACTTCCTTTGACGGGCGTAACGCCGTCTCGCGATATGACACAGGAATCTCCCCGAGGCTTCATAATCCATCTCTTGATTAATAACCTTATCGACGACACCATTTCCGTCTTATAGAAAAAATTGTAAAGTACGATAGGAAAAATGATCAAAACCGTGATACGCTTTACTCGGCGTAATGATGCACGACGAAAGACAGGTCATGCGCCGTCGTGTCAGGTATGAAAGTAACGAACCTTCGTCGACAGCATTCGATTAAAAAAATGGCGGAAATATGAGTCAGGCGTTGATATTGTTTGATGAGTTTTGGGCGTAAGTTGGCAGGATTTGGTTCTCATCAGTGCGTTATTCAATCATGCTTACCTTGGAACAGGTGGGTCGTTAACCCTCGGTGTCTGAACGCAGCGTTGAAATGAAAACAGCGAAGAAATCAGGTGAGCAGTCAGATTGGTGGAGTGAAAACATCAACACTCGTCACATCTTGGGTTGGGTTCAAATCCTATCTGTGTGATAGAGTGATCAGGAAGGACACTTTCTTTACCCTATGTCTCAGCTGGCTCTGGTTTCCCCCTGCATCACATTGCAAAATACCATATTGATTTAGTTTTCAAAAAAATTGCTGTCTTTTTCGTTGTGATTCAAGAGAAGATGCCGTTCTGTGGCTGTGCCTTCTTGAAATGACGTGGAGAAATTGGATGAAACTTGTACGGATGTCTCGTTTCGCCTGGCTTTGTTTGCAACGATAGGGTTAAGACATCGCTATAATCCCACAAACGTTTCCAACGACGCTGTATCTCCTGCCGTCGTTCTGTATGACAAATCACTTCCTGTGTGCGGAAGTCACGATCGGGGTTCATCAACGAGGATCATCAGGGATGTGCCCACCATCCATCACCCCCTGGATATCACGATGGATGGGCTCGTATATTATGTGGAATGATCCAATGTCGTTGTATGGGGGCATTCGGATCTGAATTTGCTGAAAAGCTTAAAAACTAATGCCACAAATGCTCCTGACGATCACTGGATAGGAGCAACAATTTGATTGGCTACTCAGTCAACCAAGTTGACGTCTTTGCGAAGAAATTTGATGGTTCAAAAGAAATAAACAAAAACTGCGGCCGCGAAGTCCTAACAATGCGATCACAATAAAAACATGAACCGAGATGGCAGTGCCAAATATGGCATCGTTGCAATCAGGACAACATCCCGTATGGTTCATTAATTCCCTGCCTAATTATCAAAGATTCCTTCACCTAACGAGCAATCAAGGATCTCATCGGACTGCAGCGTGATTTCTGTCGGTAATAGCAGCAAAGAGTGTGGTATTAGTGATATAATAAGGTGTATTGGGTGTGAAATGGAATGATTTAGGACATTTTGATGTGGTGGGTTGTGAAGATCTGTTGTTGATGAGGCTAGCGATAGTTGTAGTTGGCAAACTTGGCAGCTTGATGGCGATCACGGTCGAGGTCTGTTTTGGTGTCCTCATTCCTGTCTAGCGATCTGCTCAGCTGTCTCAGACCACTGCCCCCCCCCCATTCCCCCCTAGCCTGGATTCGTGAACCAGACAAATACACTTCCACGACAACCAGGGCACAACTCTTGCGCCACTTGATATTTCCCAAGTTCTTGTCACAAATAAAATGACCTTAGAGGCCCGTGGGTGAATCTTAGTCGCCTCACCAACTGACCAATCATCTGTCAGCAGACCTCTTCTGGTTCGCCCCCTGTGGCAAAAACCCGGTCATTTTTTCTCGCCGACCCAACTGAGCGTGCCATCAGAGCCGTCCTTCCTCCCTGAAGATTTCCAAAGTGGCCATTACACTGATGCTCGCCGTCGGATACGAAGTTTGTTGATGGATTTTTCTCCAGGTTCCGTATTGAGTTGCCGAGTCTGTATCTCCTGAACGTTACCAGGGTCGCTTGCTGTTAATGCCGGGTGATACCCTTGCAATTCTACCGGTGGATAAAATGTAAAGGTTGGCATGATTAGCCAATCGTTATCCGTTCGAACGCCTACCTGTCTGATTCATCTGAGAATATTTTACAAAGGTTTGTTTGAAAAAATAAAATCTGGCAAAAGTGGGAGATTTTGATTTGCGTTGAAATCCATAGCTTTGATCTTGGTTATAAATGTCGTGTGTACTCCCTGTGAAACCTTTCAAATCTTGTCCGGTTTCGCCCGACACTGTCAGTTTTCAGACATTTAAATGTCATTTATATTTCAAAAATGCTGTGGGTGACATCTTTTGGTTTATTATAAAACTAATTATCTGTTGCTTTGATGTTAGATTTAGCCCCTGCCTCGTCATATAGATAGCATTTGTCAGAGAAGTATCCTTGATCTTTAAAGGTAAGGGATTTTGAAATACCTTTAAAGGTAGGGAATTGAAATACCTTTAAAGGTAAGGGATTTGAAATACCTCTGAAAAATCCCGTGAAATTTTGAACATAATTCATCCTCCTCAACATTGATGATCACCTGAAAGCTTTTCAGAAGATGTTTTGGTGGCATGACACAATTTCACATTCAGACACTTTTCAGAAAAATGGAATTTTTCCAGAACATTCAATTTCTAAAGCATTACAAATGTTTGCTATTCTCCAGTTGATCATTTTCCTGGTACAATAAACGGTCGCGAATGGTTGATTAATATATTATGATATAATTCAACCTCTAAACTGTGTTGTCTTATTTCAAAATGGATGATGAATTGTTGGTTTCATCGCCACAAAAATGTTCGATCGATAGAAAGTAAACAGACGCCGAGTCAATGTTAAAAACAAATTATTGATTCAAAAACATTGTTTAAACTGTTCAAATACTTGAGGCGACAAAATGTTTTTTTCGGCCTTTGTCCTTAAGTGAGTTGGAGGTACGTGTTCACCAGAGTGACGAAGTATCAGATTCCGTTTTTGAAGTCGAATTTATTTCATTCTAACTTGTGGAATTTGACTTTCATGTCAAACGTATGCGGTCGTTCGCGATCTGCGTATCGCTGTGTTCAATTTCTCTTGAAATTGACACAAAACATCTGCCGCTGTGAAAGAATATTTTTATTGATTATTTAACTTGAGACTTTGAGTTCTGTTTCAAATTACAACCAAACATCAGTGGAGAAAATTGACATAAAAAGTGTGAATTAAACTCGTTCTGGGTGTGGTTCCACCTCGGATACGTGCAACTAAACAACACCTGGCAAGTCAAGTTGGCGCCATCAAGAATAAAATAAGTCTGAACCAACCCCAATGAAATCAAAGGCGTCTATCCTTTGTGCATAATTATGACCAATTATGGGGCGGTGGCAATAGATATCCCAGTATTTGTGACTGAAAATGACTAGCTTTACTTAATTTAGCCGGTGTATTAAACTTTTTTCTAAATGATGATATTCTTTGTTATGCTACAATGGAATGAAATAATGAGAAATCTTGTACTTTAGCAAAAAAATTGTCTGATTCTTTCACTGATATGGGCAGAATAAAACAAGGTCTTCATGCTATGAAAATTGAAAAATTGGTCATTTTGACCAGGCAACGCAAAGTAGGTCTATTAACCCACTTCATGGCTGACGACCAACTGGCTCTGGGTGAAGACCACCAGTCATGGCGACTGTGCAAGATACAATTTTTTGATTCACCTTGTAGCAGCAGTGATGCTGCCACCTATCCATACTCGATCAAACTACTCATGTGGTTGCCTCGGATGCGATGGTGGGCCACCCAAGCCAACATAACACTCATGGACCATGGTTTTGATGTCCGTCGGTTGACACATGACGGTCTGTTTTTCTGGAACACCCTGTGTTACATAAAATGGTCAACAGAGGGTCAATCAAGAACTCATCTCAAGCAAATGATATAATCTCCGATGGAATTCATGTTGAAAGCGACCTGCACCGATTTCATGCATTCTGCTCAAACACCGCACATGCCATCAGCAAAACGACCAAACATCTCATCCCCGGCATTGCATGTTTGTGTAACGATGATTCCACGACATCTGGATGGTTCTCAGCGGGTTGTGAGACGCATCAAAACAACGGATGGAGTCCCGCGTTTTATCTCATTTCATGTTTTTACCGATGTTGATATAATTACGCTGTTGTGGGTCTGGGTATGCACTTTTGTGGGTGTCGAATAAAAGGGCATGTTGGCTTCATGGCCTTTCTCTTGTAAAAGTGAATACCATGGGATGGAGGCCAAGCACGCAGTGGAGTGTTTGCGTCACAGTTGGTGTCATCTGTTCAGATCACAAGAATCACAAGATGCCGTCTGCTCAAATCAGGAGATGTCGTCTGCTCAAACCAGAAGATGTCATCCGCTCAAACCAAGAGATGCCCTCCGCTCAAACCAGGAGATGTCATCCGCTCAAACCAGGAGATGCCGTCTGCTCAAACCAGGAGATGCCGTCTGCTCAAACCAGGAGATGCCGTCTGCCCAAACCAGCAGATGCCATCTGCTCAAACCAGGAGAAGTCGACTGCACTTGCATCAGAAAATGTCTGCGGGGACTAAATACGGAGCTAGTTCAACCCATCGATGAAAGACGTGAAAAAACTCTTCAACCTCTTGATTCAGGAAGACGGATATTTGGAAAAAATAAGTCAGATAGGGACGCGATGTCAAAAAATCGATGGTACTTGGTTTAGGTAGCATGTCATGAAACTTGGCGGTAATTGAACCCGAAGCAGCCATTACTGGCCTGCATTAATCTATTAGTTATTGGTGAACGCGGGTAATGAGGAATGGCGGAGGTAATGTCTGTCGCCAGACGTTGGTATGCAGGGACGGGAGATGGTGAGGGTGGAAGTGTCGAGGGGGTAGCGAGGAAATGAAGGGCCATTTCCTAAATGTGTATCTGATCTAATTTAACTTAATTCAGTGCAAGATGGAGAGGATGTCATCAGAGCAGTGTCACGACAGTGTCAGTACAAGTTGTATTCATCCTATGCGTCATTGGGTCATAGGAATAAAGACTAGTAAATTCTTTTACTTGAATTTTGCAATACAAATGCACTAGCCAATGTTGTATAAATCTGAAGTAAAAGCATTTGCTAGTCTTTATTCATATGACCCATTGTCTATTTCATCCTCTTCCGTACCAACAAGCCACTCATCCTGTCGTCAACATCTTCCTCTTCGAGATGAAACATATTGAACCAAAAACCACAGCTGAATTTCCAATGAAAAATAGCTGGTATTCAGCTTTGAGATATATTTGGTCTGAAAATGCGGACTTCTTGTAAGAACCCCATCACCATCGAGAACAACAATGAGTTCATGTCATGTTTACTTGGACGATAATGCGAGTGCTAATCTAATACATCATCTGTACCCATGTTGGTCTATTGATGGCAAAAACAGTGCAGACTTGTCGGCCTCATTGCGGACTTGTTATCTTCTGAAAAGAAACGTCTGCATACATATCTCCCCGGGATTTAATATTCTTAATGGTCAACATCTACAGCTTATCGAGAGAGTAGTATCATGAGAAAGTTCGTGGTATTGTGTTTTGATGTTTTGCCTGTGATGGCGCCGGCGAGATGTACTCGCGAGTACAATAAACTAAGGAGCAACAGGTTGCCGTTGGAGACCAAAAAAAGATCATTGTCCACGGTACCTTCCTCGCTGTGTTGCTGAGGACAGTATGTGTTGTTATTTTCTTGGGTTCTTGTCAAGAATAACTGATGATTTCTTGAGCNCATGAGAAATGAAGTGAATTTTAGTCATTTATAAAATTAAATTGAATTGAAATATCTGCATATTGATGTGGCGCCTGCTTGGAATTCTGGGGCCGTCAAATGCTCTCGGATTGTAATTACTGGAGCATGCTGGGATACCAATCCAGACGGCAGAAAAACCACCATGGGAATTTTTCGTCGTCAAATTGTGAATATATTGTCTCCAGATGATGTAAGTAAGAAATGACAGAAAAACTTTGCGTCTCTCAAAACGACTCTTATGTCATGGATTTCTTTCTCGTATTCCACGTCAGGCGCATTACAGCTGGTATCCCATGATGCATTGTTCCCAGACAAAACTTTTACGAAACCCTTGGTTACACGCCCGGAGCGCCACGACAATTTCCTGCTCCTGACAGATTCCAACTTCAAACCAGCTCAATGTAAAGTTGAAGTCGGACTCTTCATACAGTCTTTGTTCTCATTTGTATCTTCAGGCCAAATTTGAATCATCTAAAATGGTTCTAATTGTTCAAACTCTCCGTTCACAACGTGTAACAGACCATGTAATTTACTCAGGATTAAGAACCAGTCTCTTTGAGGTGGATTAACCCTGCCTCCAGCGGTCTGCGTATATTTTTCAATTATTTTTTCGATTTTCTTCGTTGATTACTCTTTGTCTGTTGTAGTGTCATCTCCGATTGAGTGTTAACTCCCCCCTCGAGGCAGACGCACATTTTCCTCCTGACAATAGAAAAATGCATTATCTCCATTTATCAGTGGGGGATGGTTGATGGAAGGAATAGCTATACTCTACACTACATGTATGTGTACATGGTAGTACAGCTGATGTCATTGGTGACCTTTCCAGGTGACCTCTCATGTGACCTTTCGGAAGGTCATTCTTGCAGATACTTGTACCGGTACTGTATTGTATCAGATTTTTCCATCAGGGCCAAGCCATAGCATTATTGGCCCTGGTAAGTACGGAAGAGGCCATCTCAAGCTACTCATGCTCCTCACTTGCATGGGATCTTTTACTTGACCTTGCAAAGATACGAGGTAGCACCACATCTTACTGTCCCGTGCAAAGGACTGAAGAGCCAGGGATGATTAATCCCATATGGCCCGGGGTTTGAACCCGGGACCTGCCCTTGCGGGGTGGATGTGATAACCACTAGGCTATTGAGGCTCCTCTTGCAGACATGGATAATGTTGTCCAGTTTCAAAAGATCGGCCGAAAATTTTAGGGGTTGACAGAAATCTGTGTTCTGCATTTCCCCGTGGCTGTGGGATCATCCCCCATTCAATATCCCAAAGCCATGGTCAGTCATCTACCAGCGAGGCTAGACCACCTGTCTAGTAAACAAGTTCACTCCACCATAACACTCATTGAGTGACTTTTGTCCCAAAGACCCCTGACCACCACCGGAACTTCTCTGATGCCTTCGAATGCGTTCTAATCCGAGGTTAACCATTCAGCAGCTCAGGAGGGTTCACACTGATGACTCACGGTATCAGCTTGAGGGTTTTAGTCCCTTCCCCTGAGATCCCCACTTATCCATTTTGCATGCATCAACAAGAGACCGAATAAAAGGGATGAACAGGACCCCCTAGGACCTCAAACGATGCTCTTACCCCCTGCAATGATACCCTCAGCCCTTAACACCTTTGATCCTGAACTCGTCATTTTCATTCAGCGGTGATTTTCACGCTAATGATCGTACGTTTGGGATTTGTTGGGTTGAAAACCGACGGCCCGGTCCTCCTCCTGAGATTCGTACGAGAGCGTGACCCTAACGCAATCACAAAGGGTGAAATGCAATTTCTTCTGAAGGCACATCGATTGCATGATTGAAATTTACTTCTGCTTGGCTGGCAAGAGTTCATTAAGAATATTTAAAGCATTTAACTCTAATTGGCGAAGACATGTTGTGACAGTACTCTACACATCCTGGGTACTCATGCGTCTCCCGTCTTTGTTTGGGGGGTAATTCCACGTGATTTCTCCGTGTGACATGTCATTGAAGCACTCTCTGGTCTAACTGAGGTTCGATATACGCAGATTGAGGAGCAAATGCTGTCTAAAGTCTCCACGTTGTAACATGCCACTGTGTTCAGCACTTTGTCCAAAAGCAGTTGGTAGAAATGCAGGTTGACCTGCAGGCAGTAACATTTGCAATATATTTAACTTCACCATTGAACACCCATTAAACGGTCACGGTATTGCCTCTTTTTGTGGCCAGCCGGCGCCACCGGCAGTGATTGCATCATTCTCCAATACCGTAGTTTTGCCTTGTGCCCCAACGTTGAAGATGCTGGTTACAATACAATGCATACGTGGATACCCTAGGAACGAGAGTTACTCTACGTGGGACGAGGTTGATAAGTAGTAGTTCAATAACATTGTCAATAGAGGTCTCTGATGCGGGTATGTTTAGCACAGCACAGGGAAGGAATACTTTGGCCCTTTCACATGCAACCTGCACTTTATACCAACCTGTCCAAAAGACATCTTCCACTGCAGGAAAAAAATGTTTTGTTTGTCAGCGGATGTAGTCCAAATATACTTGCTTCTTCGTGCCGTGGCGATCCGCTGGGTCCAGTTTCCGCCAAACGTTACACCACACATGATTTCCCCTGGAAGCAAACGCGCAGAAAAATCTTTTCAGGACAATATACGCATGAAAAAATAGATTGGTGTTGATGGCTTGCATGATGGCCACGCGGAATAAATCACGTCCCCTTGACACAAATTGCTGGACCACTAAGCCGGCAGATTTTATCTGAATGTATTCTGTGACATTACGGAGCCCTGCATCGAGACCAGCAACCATTAATTCATTTCCTTAGACAATGGACATGCCGTGGGGATATAAAATATGGATACTTGTACATAGCTTTGCCAGCAAGTGTTCGCACCCCGTTGGAATATTGACGTAGCTGTTTGTGTCGGAGTGGTGTCTGTTTGGGTGTGGCGGGGGGGGGGGGGNCTATATGGGTACCTACCCAGATACTGTATGGGTACCTACCCAGATACTATATGGGTGCCTACCCAGGTACTATATGGGTACCTACCCAGATACTGTATGGTTGCCTACCCAGATACTGTATGGGTGCCTACCAAGATACTATATGGGTACCTACCCAGATACTGTATGGGTGCCTACCCAGATACTGTATGGGTGCCTACCAAGATACTATATGGGTACCTACCCAGATACTATATGGGTGCCTACCCATGATACTGTATGGGTTCTCAATGATTGCTGAGATGCGTTCATTACAGTGAAACATTTCTATTGAGGACACCTACGTAGGTGACTGACAAATGCTGTCCTTAGCAGTAAGGTGTCCTGATTACAGGGGTAAAATATGTGGAAATATCATGTGTGAAATCTGAAAACTGGTGTCCTTGATAGGGAGGTGTTCTCCTTGAGATGGCTTCTTCCGTACTTACCAGGGCCAATAATGCTATGGCTTCAGCCGTGACAGAAATATCAAATACAAATACTCTGTTGGATATTGGTAGAAAATCTCCCAGCTAACACCAGCCTCCTGTACTGAACTTACAATATGTTATGTTGTCATGCGAACATGTCCCTCCTGGCTGAAAGCTCAAGCTGAACCAGGTATTTACCGATGTATGTCAGATAAGATCCTCTCAAAGCTTTTAGACCTGCTAATTTCTCCAATAAAACAAAGATCTCGTCACGAACGCGTCACCCTCGATATGGTTATTACATGGTGTATCGTCTGATCGTGTGAGTCAGTCGTGACCAGGTGTTTCAATAGTCCTATCAATATCATGACCCCTGTCATCGGTCGACGCGACCAAAATCAGCCGCTTATTGAATTGGAAGCGTTACAGCTGCTGTGCGTCGACACGCTATAATTACAGCCTCATTGTGGATCGGGGAGATTACTTACTCACTCTTGTGTCAACAATCGCGTTAAATTGTCGCTATTTTTTCATCAACCGTGGATTTCATGGTCTTAACTGCCATGGTTGAGGAAGGCCCACGCTAAGATTGTGATGAGCAGCACTTAGAATCTGGCTGCACTGTACAAAAACTTACCATCAACTGGAAATAAATTATTTTGTCTTACTGGTACTCTGAAATCCTATGATTATAGAGGTCTTGTACTGTCTACAAATTCAATGTGTAACAAAACCTAACCATCCTGCTAGCCCAGCTGGCGGGACATGTCACTTACGCTGAGGTGGTATAGCGTTGGACTAAGAAACAGTAGGTCC
Organism: Notospermus geniculatus; assembly: GCA_002633025.1. NCBI lineage: Eukaryota > Metazoa > Nemertea > Pilidiophora > Heteronemertea > Lineidae > Notospermus > Notospermus geniculatus. Next base: position 26,671 of record NMRB01000174.1, on the reverse strand, counting down.
CTGGTTCAAATCACCGTGTGGCTCTTCACGTCCTTACGGATGTAAAAGTTGTAAATGTCGTCTGATCCTATGGAACAGGGTACCCAGTATCTAGGGTGACTGCTGTCTGCAAGGGTCAGGGGTTACGGGTTACAGGTAATGAGGAGTAGGCTTTAGGGGTCAGGGAGCCAGTTATCAAGGGTCGTGGGATAGGGGCCAGGGGGTAGGATTCAGAGTGGACGACCTTCACCCCCTCAGCCTTAATGAACCCTTCAGAAAGTCTATCAAGGGTATCAGACAACAAGTACATTCATGATCCAGTGCAAAGTGCACACAGAGTACATTTCACCCTGACTTTGAAAGGGGTCTAAGGCAAAAACAGTTCCCTTTTACTCTCAGTATTCAAACCCTGTAGGGGTTAGCTGATTGAGTCAATCTTCAACCGAAGCGAGACATTTAAAATCGATCTCTCGCCCTGGATCAGGCATCAGGCATCGACTGCACTATAAGATAACAAGATTGCAAAACCGGAGCGAAAATCCCATCAAATTTTAAACACCTCGATCGTATTTGCAACAATTTCTGAAAAATTTAAACTCGTTTCCGTTCACGTAATGTTATTATGATTGAAGCGTAATTTGAGATAATTATCGAGCGCCAACAGAAGGTGATTTTTCCCCTCAAATAATTCTTCAACTCCTCTAAGTTAATCCCATTGTTTCTGAGATTCTATTTGAAGAAGCCCGCGAGGTCTCCTCTAATGGTTTTTCACTTGCCCGAGGTATCGCATGACTCAATACTTGTGCTATAATGGGCAACGCAGCAAAGTAGACGAAGTCAATTTCTGTAAAACTTTCCGTATAGATTTCAAAAACGAAGCTAACTTTGTAATTCATGGAACGGCTGCGAGACACGGAAGGGACTTCTGACATGTTCCACTCCGTGATGTCCCACATTGCAAAAAATCGCTAGTGTTCTATATCATTTGAGCCGAGAACGTGTGGGTTGGGAGCAGTGGATTTTATCACTTGATGGGTGGGATGAAGGCCCAATCATGCACTGACCCAGTTGTTGCCCGTGACAAATTTCTTGACAATAAATTCAGCACAATACGAGCTGGTACCCTGAAATTTATGTCGCCATCTAGTGGAGCGACACAGAAAGCATCCATTTCTGGGGACAATGTGTGAATGTTTACATTCATAGTGTCGATTTCATTGATGTCAATGATGCAGGAAACATGGCCTGAAAATGATTCTTACCAATATCCTTTTCCTTTTGAAGAAAAGATAAAAAGAAAAAACCTTCCCTCGAGGAGAAAAAATGCTCATTGACGGATGTTTCCTTTGTTTGTAGATCAGAGAATCTTTACTTTGATGCCAATTGTTGGCAAAAACTTGTGTGATACACTTTGTGGTGACAGACACACAAAGAGAAAATGGTGCTCATCTTCTATACCTGGTTGATTAGTTATCTAAACTTGTAGAGTCGCTGGAGCATACATAACATGTTTCCAAACATTCGTCTCTATCTTTCTTTGCTACATAAGATCAAACTCAATTAAACAAAGGAGATTTTTGCAGATATCGCCATCGCGGATCTGGGTGTCTTTGAAGGTAACCGAGCTGTGTAGCGCTGTGAGAAATACCTCATGCTAAGTAGCCGGGATATGGCACAACCCCCTGGAGGTCTACCTCCTTGATTAGCACGGCTAACACAATGACCACCTAATGGGAGAACAGCGAGCCACTTTGTCCACGAACACCGCTACTTTGGCACGATAACCCTGGGCGACCATTTGGACAGCGGGTCCACTACAAAAATCCTTTGTGTCACTCTACTCTGCATTTTTTCCACCGAGATCAAACTCACTTTACGTTATTTGGCGTAGTGATTTCTGTGTTCATCACGTTTGATCATACCAGGTTTGACCAAATATCACGCCGGAGGGTGCAGGAGAGTTCACTGATATTCTTTGTGTGGTGGAAGAATTGAGGAATTAAGGCTTCTGGCGATTTTCTCCAAGGTCAGTTGTTTAACCTGACAAAAACACGGGAAAGTCTTCGAAGAAAGAGAAAGTACTGCTCGTGATGAATTTGGCTTTGATTCTGTAGATATCTCATGTAATGTAGGAAGAAACCAGGCCTAGGAAAAAGCCTACGATGTCATCATGAAATATAGACGATTCTCAAATTTGCAGATCTGCTCTGCACTTCCACCGAAATCTCAACCAGAACCTCGATCTGAAACCGGGTGACGTGACGCAATCCATGATTTAGCAATGATCAACTCTGGCGCAGCGTCTTTGACGTCAATGTCGTGGGCTGTCTGCGTCGCGTCATTCAGCTTCAGATCGAGGTTGTGGTTGAGGTTTCGGCGGAAGTGCACAGGTCTTTGTTGTTTACGAAGAGTCTATTGGTCCCAGGAAACAGACCACAGTCTCTGAGATGAAGCCAGTGTTACCAATGCACCTGTTGGAAAGCCGTCTCGCTTCCTTACAAAAAACTCGATTCTCCTTGTATTGGAGAACTTGAGTTCTCTTGCGTGCCAGATGTGACCGAAACATCTTGTCTTGCCTGGGAGTTGATCCAGTATGTTCTCAGAAGAAACAAACCTTTCCCTGTGGCTGTGTTTTCATTCATCCCACTGAATTTTCTCAGAGCGTGGTGTAGGCCTACGCGACATTGCCAAAAATGTCATGTCTGAGCTTCTGATCTGCTTCTCCCGTATTATGGCATCCCTTTATTGTGTAGTCTATTACAGATCTTTTTCGACATCTGCCAGTGCATTCAGTGGGGTTTGGGTGGTGGATATGGCTTGAAAATGTCAAAAACATCATGTAGCATTTTGGCATTTCCTGCAGCAACATTTAAGACCGGCACGATGCAATTTTCCAAACAACAAACTCGCTGAGATATTAGAAGGTTGTCATAGATTTAGTGACATCATACGCCGTTACTTTATAACGCTACGAGTTTATGAAGCATTTTGATGAGATAATGAAGGTCGTTACACAAGATGATGATGTATTTATCATGCTAGAATGATCTCTTCCATCCAGTTGGGGACAGTTCGATAATGAAATACCACATCTCCTTTAACGTGATAGAACAGCGGCAGTGTGAAATTTTTTGCTGGTGGTGTAAGTGGGTAGCAGTCCCCACTGTTAAGTAGCATTCCTTGGTGTCAGGTTGCAGTCCTTCCTGTAAGGTAGCAGGCCTTGCTGAAAGGTAGCAGTCCTTGGTGTAAGGTAGCAGTCCTTGCTGTAAGTTAGCAGTCCTTGCTGTAAGTTAGCAGTCCTTGCTGTAAGGTAGCAGTCCTTGCTGTAAGGTAGCAGTCCTTCCTGTAAGGTAGCAGTCCTTACTGTAACATAGCAGTCGTTGCTGTAAGGTAGCAGTCCTTGCTGTAAGGTAGCTGTCTTTGCAGTAAGGTAGCAGTCATTGCTGTAAGGTAACAGTCGTTGCTGTAAGGTAACAGTCGTTGCTGTAAGGCCGCAGTCCTTGCTGTAAGGTAGCAGCCCTTGATGTAACATAGCAGTCTTGTAGTAACATAGCAGTCCTTGCAGTAAAGTAGCAGTCCTTGGTGTAAGGTAGCAGTCCTTGGTGTAAGGTAGCAGTCTTTGGTGTAAAGTAGCAGTCCTTGGTATAATGTAGCAGTCCTTGATGTAACAAAGCAGTCCTTGGTGTAATGTAGCAGTCCTTGCAGTAAGTGGCAGTCCTTGGTGTGAGGGAATTCATCGTATCCATGACGTAGGCCCAGGCCTACGTGACCATGGTGACGTTGTGACGTTGCGTCTTTTTGCCCACCAGCTTCTTCAGCAAAGCCATGAAATTTGCCCACCACCCTTGCGTCATTTACCCACCACCCTTGCGACGTCAGCAATGGCGGACACTGTCGGAGTTACGTCATGGATACGATGAATAGTCCAGGTAGCAGTCAGATTCACTGCTGCTATTTGTAGCACATGCTCTTGTGACTTTCAGCAACATTTCTGGTCAACGCCACCTTTTGGACTGTTGATGCCCCATTCCCTACAGCGTCCTTGATCCTCGTGAAGCACCAGAACATCAAAACAGACATCAGAAGGAAATAAGTCATCACAATAGTTTCCCTTGCATCCGAACTGGTGTTAAATTACTTGTTTTAAAGTTGAGAAGATGAGAATTGTCTATTATTTCAGCTTGGGGGACTCAAAATGTCATAATCCTATCACGGAATCAGGATATTACCAGTTCTATTTAATTTCGACATTTCCTTCGTCTTTCAATTTAATCAGAGTCAAGTTTCAGTGAAGTTGTATTGGATTACACTTTAGACGTCAAGTTCATGACCCAGTGATCTCCACCTGAAACACCTGAAATCGTTCCAGCGTGGGTGCTCTCCGCCGCACTTATAACGGGGTGGGTGCTCTTCATCCGCACCCGTGAGGGTGGGTGTCTGCACTTATGACAGCGCGGGTATCTCTATCCACACTTGTGAGGGGTGGGTGCTCCCCACCCGAGCCTGAGCCAGGGTGAGCTCTCTCCACAACCTGAACGCCTGCCGGAAAAACTCCCACAACGTACCTGCAACAACCTACCTGATGAATGACGCTTCTATTGGTTCTTCAGCGATACACAAGGTCAAAATCAATTCTGCTCTCGCCGTGCTGAAGGTGCCATGGTCCTGGAAAATAAAATAAGAAGATAGGGGCTTGGTGGCCCACCAGATTAAAATGGCAGTGAACTTTGTTCGGAGTTGAAATTCTCTCATCATGGAAAATGAATTCAATTTTGAAGACACGAAGTCACGAAGGGTTAATTAGATTCCTTTGAAATATTAGAACAAAGTCTCCCTAAGTGGATGTGGCCATTTTCATTATCCCGGGATCTAAGGATGTAACGGGTCGTCTGACCCAAAATTCACATAAAAGACACCAGATTCGTTCACTTCATCTTCGGCTCAATCGTAATGAATCGTATAGATGAAAGACTCTCCTTCAAAGGGAGGTAAGAAAGTTGAGATGGGTGTTCCATTAACACAGTGCAGTGATCCCGCTGGGAGAAGACCTTACCGGAGATACGTCGGCGACGTTGGAGACGTTTTGTGGCGGAGAGCGTTTTGATGTCAAATATCGTGATGATTCATTGCGGTTATGGGTTGAGATATAGGTCACAGATATGATTTAAATGGGTGGAAATTGGTGTAAAATTGTATCGAAGGGTGGTGAGGGTGTTCTCCTGTGGGGAGGAGGTGCAATTATGTGATTTGTGACGACACATCGGTCAGATTTTCCGACTTGGAGGATTTTGAGGATAAATTGATATTGGTAACCTATTGTTCGTTAAGAGATGTAACATGGAGTACAGTGACCCCTCTCTTTGTGCACACCCCTGCCATGAGGACACCTCTCTATTAGGGACAGGGAAGGCCAGTCCTGGATCGGCAAATTCCATTCAATCTGACCTCTGAAATCAACCAGGACACCTTTCAATTAAAGACCCTCTGTACATGTATTGAATTTTATGATATTTTCAAAGTGTTAGGAGAATGCAGGTAGAGGTCTCAAAGCCTTGTGAAGGTCCCCAAAATGCTTGCCTGAAATGTTCTTCAAAGAATCAAGACCTAGTTTTCAGCACACATCGAAAAAACTGCAGGCAGAGCTCTAAAGTATTCAGATAGAGCATAGTACATTTTACATTTAACTAACATCGGGGAACTAAACACTTTCAGAATTGAATACAGTGTGTCCTTATTAGAAAGGGTTCACTGTATTGTTATTGCCTATGTAATGCAGGAGGAAACCAGTCCCCCCTGGGAAAAAATGATGTCTTTGTGTCATTCTCAGTATGTCATGACATTTCATCACCAAAGATGATTCAGACAATTCATTGTCTGTCCTTAATAGATTATCCTGGTCATTGTGTCCGACCGTAATCACAAAAACATGGCCATTGGGACAAACCCTTCCGGTGATGACACGATCGTTATTAAAACATCACTTTTCAGGTTCTCGGACACCCATGAGTTGACCCTCCCCTCAACACACACACAGTCAAATCGACATGTTCCATTGATATCGTGGACCCAATATTTACCCAGAATTCTGTTCTGTCGTTTCAGATATTCCAGGGCAACACCAATACATATCTGGCCGAGTTACGGGAAGTTGACCCTCCAATAATCGCCCGGAAAGTCAGGTTCGTCCCATACAGCACGCACCCGCGGACAGTCTGTATGAGGGTGGAGTTGTATGGATGCCCTTGGAAAGGTAAGGTCAAGGTCAAGGTCAAATTTGATGTGGTCTACACTTGCCTCAGCTGTGGTACCAGATGGATTTGGGTCTGAAGACAAATGGTGGCATGTAATGCAGTATAGTCCCTTTAACAGAGCTTGTCTCAATGTAATGCAGTATAGTCCCTTTAACAGAACTTGTCTCAATTTCAGTCTCATATATCAGAAGTTTTTCCTAAAAAGATACAAAGTTTGTAAGGTTATCAATTGTTTATGATGCTGCTGAGCAGTTGCTATCTTGTGGTGAAATTTACAAACTTTTACGGCACAAAATCAAACAATCTTTTAAAAACCAAACACCAGTCGAGCAGGAAAGGTCACTGAAATTAAAAAGTCTGATTGTAATATAACCAGGAAGAAACATTGTCCTCCTTTTACTGTTTATTTATCAAAGAACTTTTGATTACATGAAGAAATCTCCATGTTTTACTACCTAATGGTATACAATGTATGTTACTAAGTCCTAAGATACACAGAGTGATTTAAAAGCAAACTCGATTCCATTAGAATCAAACTGTGTTTTCAATGTTCCTGTCCAAAAACAAGATGATCATTCTCCTTCTGCTCTTCTTGCCCTTCGAAAGACCCTGGGTAGATTCCACATTGATGTGTGACCCACTCCAGGAAAAGTAGGCGCTTGTCACAACCGAGGAAAGGGTTAACAGCCTTACAACACAGCAGCTGAAATGTACATCTCTGCAGGTTGACAATAGTAGTGGACAGCAGTGATAATAGTTGAGTAAACTAATGACCAATGATGATCACCTGCGACAAGCACCTGCTGTTGCTGCAGCGGGTCCGTCACATATTGTTTCTCTTGTCAACTAGAGATGGCGTTGACCACTCTTGCCAGGGCCCTGAGGGGTTGCATGAAGGCATACTTGGCGGGATACAAGCTTATGGCCTCTTGCACCCAGCATCTTCGCCAACAGTGCTCACCACTGAGCTCAATAGAACCTACAAAACCTCGACATATTGAACACAACTCAATGGAGGAAAAACACTTGCCAAAATCTTCACAGATATCTAAGATATAACTAATCCTTCAGTTTCTACTCAAACCTCATATGCTATCCATTGATTTCCTAACGTCTGCCCAATAAAATGCCCAAACGTAAACACACCAGATTGACACCGGCGTGTTCCATTTATCTGGAGATTTTTTGACTCGGCGAAAACATACGATCGATACTGTTCACGCGAGGAACTTGATGCTCTCCAAACCTTATTAATTTTACATCCCTTCAATTGGCGCCGGTACCGATATCGGTACACCGTGTCATAACGTAAATATAATGAACCAATTTTCGACCGAGATCTTGGGTTCCAGATGCTGACGAGTTACTCAAGACTGTTGCTAATTATCTAATTATCTGAATAATTACCTAATTAGCTGTATGACCTTCTGTTGTTGAAGTTTATTCGATTGGTGGCTGAACGGAAAAATGCCATATTTTCTCGATGCAACAAGCTGAGTATTCTGTAAAAGTACATCTGTGGAGATGGAATGTAGCCGCGTTGCTTGTGCTGACATCTGTGTTAAATCTCTGGAACTAAGCAATTTACATTTTTCAACGATCCCTGTTCTGTCAAAAGAAGCTGTCAGTCAGTTGACCAATAGGTGTCACTACTGCCCAATTCAGTGCCTAGCGGACCCATTCATGGTTGTTTGAGCACCAATCAGGAGAATGATCTTTTGTATTGGTCTGCTAGAACTTTGCTGCCATCTTTTGGCCAGAAATGCGGCTGACTACTCCTATTGCTCTTTGTTTTGAAGAACGGTGACGAGAATTTTCTCAAATTTTGAGAACTTCTCAAAATAGCGAATGATATACGTAAAAACGTTACGCCTGTAAAGTATTTCCGTGTTGATGTTACTAAATGGCTCCTGTCTTCTGCTTTCAGATGGAACCGTTGCGTACGACATGCCGCAGGGTGATAGGCGCGGCTCCGAGGTGGACTTATTTGATTTCACATACGACGGCAAAATCCAGGAAAACTACCTATCAGGAGGGATGGGACAGCTGACGGACGGCCAGGAAGGCCCGTCGAACTTTCGCTTGGACCCTCAAACTCTGGGAATGAAGGGATACGAATGGGTCGGTTGGAAAAATGACTCAACGGTGAACAAACCGGTGGAAATAATATTCAAATTTGATACTATCAGGAACTTTTCATCGGTTTCGTTTCACTGTAATAACTTCTTCAGTAAGGAGGTGCGTGTGTTCAGAATGGCGACCATCTCATTCAGTGTTGGAGGGAAGTATTACAGATACGGCGACGACATTGTGACGTTTGTTTACATGCGAGACGAACTGATGGAATTTGCTCGCTGGGTGAAAGTGAGGCTGCGGCATCTTATCGCGAAGTATGTGAAAGTGACCTTGACCTTCGATGCTCGTTGGATGCTCATTAGTGAAGTTCATTTTGAATCGGGTAAGGAGATTTGAAATTTTGATCGGAATGAAAAAATGTGGCGACAGTGTGGCTGGAGTACCTTTTGGTGGTATTCCAGCTGGTGCCTGAGGTATTTGAATGGTAAGGCCGTCAGTCAGATGGTGCTGCCACCTGTAGAAGAGGGTGACATCATTGTAGACAAGGGAAAATGTTGTACGAAACTCGTCAATTTAAAAGTAGATTGCATGATGTGATGGCTACACACGGCCACCCGTTAGGAGGTTCATCCTGACCTGGTTTTGTCTGACTTTGCCTGCGTCTCTTAGGCCTGCAAGTTTTAAAATGTCATCATTTCTCGATATGTAATTCTCTTGTGACTATTACAGAGCCTGCCATCGGTAACTTCACGGAGGAGCTGCCTCCGCCCACATCACTCCCGACCACCCGCATTACTCCTTTATTCCAGCGAAGTATGTGAAAGTGACCTTGACCTTCGATGCTCGTTGGATGCTCATTAGTGAAGTTCATTTTGAATCGGGTAAGGAGATTTGAAATTTGATCAGAATCAAAAAAAATGCGGACACAGATGGGGAAAATGTGGTCGGAGTACCTTTTGGGTGGTATTCCCAGATGGTACCCGAGGTATTTGAATGGTAAGGCCGTCAGTCGGATGGTGCTGCCACCTGTAGAAGAGGGTGACATCATGTCATACTTCATTGAAGACGAGGGGAAATGTCGTACGAAACTCGTCAGTTTAAAAGTAGATTGCATGATGTGATGGACACAGATGGCCACACATTAGGAGGTTCATCCTGACCTGATATTAGGGAGGTTTAGAAATCAAAACGATAAACGTAAACGTTAACGACAACGTACTTTTTGTACCGAAAATGCAATATAAAATCTGGTTAATGTGTAGTTTGAAAAATAACATAGTAAAGTCGTAAAGTTTACGTTTAAAGTTTTGTCGTAAAGTTTACGTTTATCGTTTGATTTCTAAACCCCCCTATTGTCTTCACTTTGCCTACGTCTCTTAGGCCTGCAAGTTTTAAAATCTCGTCATTTCTCGATATGTAATTCTCATGTGACTATTACAGAGCCTGCCATCGGTAACTTCACGGAGGAGCTGCCTCCGCCCACATCACTCCCGACCACCCGCATTACTCCTTTATTCCACCCGGAGGTGTGTATGACGCTGAACTAGGTAGAGGAAACTATTCAATATTCACCGGTAAGGTGGAGGCTTCCGTTGCCGGGTGTGGCTACGTAAGTCTCAACCGAGATGTCAGGAACAAACAAAATGGTCAAATTGTCAAGAATGGTGCCACGGAAACGTGTGAAACCTGAAATTGTTCTTTCCATGTTCCTTCAGACTTGGCTCGTTTTATTCTACCGTCACTAAGGGCGTCAGTGTCGCCCCCTACTGGCATCTCGGGGTAGTCATACCCGGCAAGCATTCCTTTTGTCTTATATTTCCTTTCTCAGATCTCTGCACATTTAAGATATTTCTACTTACATGTAATGTGTTTTTTGCTCCAAGATTTCACTTTTTTGGTCTTTTCATTTTGAGAAGTGATGATGGTGTAGTGCAAAATGAAGTTGTGTTCTAGTGCAGGAGTCATGGGTTCGTGTTGCATTTTCTTTCAAAAACTAGTAAAGTATTATGACTCCTCTAGTAAGGATGTCCATTTTAGAGAAGTCTTTTGATTCCTGTAGTGGGGACAATGTTGTTGTCTATAGTAGCAAGAAACCACTAGCGAGTGCCTTGGCTGGGAGGGATGGACCAGGTGCAACGACAGTGTAGTATGAATAGAGACAGTAAATGCCTTTACTTCCATCTGCTGTACAAATGCATTGGATGGCCCTGTACAAATCAAAAGTAAAAGCATTTACTAGACTTTGCTCACATCCCACTGTCTTGGCTCTGATAGATACCTAATTATGAACGATTCAGAATCATATTCTTTTGTGACATTTGAGAAGTTTTTAGGAATCTTGGAGCAATTAACATATTTCCCACTTCTCTTGAACAATATTTTTTCCCTAAAATTGAATCCAGTTTTCCACTTTACCCATATTTCCATCTCATTTTTCCGACTCGTATTTCAACTTTACCAAATCTTTACTTCATTTCAAGATTTTGTACAGCTTGAAAAATCAACTGGAAGCCAGCTTTTCCTGTCCAGAATATGAGAAATTAAGAAAATCGTAGATCGGATATCTCCTTGACTTAAATGCAGACCTGAGCACGCACTCTTTGCTTCACGGCGAATGATGTTAATCGGTCACTTCACCTCGTTAAGTTAATTATCTTGTGTTCTGTCTTCACTCTGCTACTTTCCTCTGCTTCTGAAAGTCTTCTTGTGCAACATCACCATTTTGTAAATGTCTAAAAAGTGACGCGTTATCTCACATTCTGAAGCAGAGGATGATTGTGCAATTTTCTATTAAACTTACTTCAATTCATTACTTATCCTTAATTAATATCAATTATTAACTAAAATTCATTTAATTTTGATTAAAATTGTCAATTAATAGATTGCTAGAGCCGATTATTTCGTTTCAAATCTCGATGTTAGTTTAAAGTCGCTTCTTTTCTCTCTCTGTATCCGTAACTTATGTCTTTAGGAAAGTTTAAAATGATGAAAATATCTGATGAAGTTAGATAAATTGCACCAGGATGTTGAAATTGCACAGAGTGAGAAAATGATTCTCCAACTAAAAGTCTCCACAAGCTTCTGTGAATTTGACTAATTGCATTGTGTTCATTCACCATCTTGTCCCCACTTGTTCAAGTCCAACGTTCGTACAGCTGCACTTATTTCACAAATTCGATTACAAATATCCACTGTTTTGATTGAGGCTTTGTGGCTTCTGTGAGTTCCTCTGGCTGATGCATGTGGCGTGATATTTCCCTGAATTTATACTTTCAAATAAAATATCACAAGTTTATTTGACTCATCTGCCCCCAGGTTTGAGCAGGCAGTATCTTCAACTGAAGTTTTCTAAAATCCTTGGGAATGAATTGGAAAAATTTTGAAGAAACTTTCTTTGGATGATTCACAAAAACAACCTTTCTTCAAATATTTTTCAATCAGTACCACAGGATGTGAGAAAACTTTGACAGAAGATGCCGTCTGCTGGACTCTGGGGGCAGATGAGTTAACATTTCTCACTTGAAATATTCGATGGTGAATAGCAGAGGTAGACTGTTAAGAAGAAAAAAATGAAGTGGGGTGATTCCTTAGACTTATTTCTCATTCCTGCCATCTATTGCCAGAAAGTAGAACTGAAAGTCTGCTGAAATGCGCCCTCTTTACTGCCCACTTGATTCCACTGCGAAAACTTGATAGTTTCCATGAGTAAAATAATAAGATCCAGATAATGAGTGATTCCCTGAAATTAATGAATATTCATGATGTTATTCATTAACATAATATATAAACTTCATTAATTATTCATGAAGCTCCTGTCATATTTTGCATACATATATTTTGTATCTTTTCTCGTTCGCAGGTGAGATCATTCCATCTGGCGAGCTTAGCAACTCGGACATCGACGTCCCGCGGAAACATACGCCATCTTTGGACGACAAGAAAATAGGAATCATCGTCGGCGCGTTGGCTGCCCTCATTATCATTCTGATTTTGATCGTGTTGGGAATTATCTGGCGACAACGAACTCTCAAACATAATAATAATCGCCGGAATGTGAAACCCGTGGATAAACCAATCAGCATCAATCTGAACGATCTCCGCACGCCGAACATCACCGTCAACGGAAAGTTATCGAACGGTAACATGTACAATTCAATCGAGCCCAATCAGACATGGAGTCAGATCGCGATATAGACCGCTGCAATAATGATATTTATCATGAGCTTGACGAGTGCTTACAGTCTCGGAAACTCCCCGATCTGCCGCCACTCAAGACCCCAGAGTCCACAGGTATACACTGTAGGTGGATTTAAACATGTATAGTGCATGAAGCCGTGTGCGCCCCCTGGGTAGTCCTGGTCTTACTACCTTATTTTGGCTATCATTTATTTCATGCACTATAACCCTGTGTTTACATTATGGCGATGGGACAGGTGAAGGCATTATTTTTGTGGTTTTTGGCCAGAATTTTCCTGTATTTTCTCATCCTTTTGGGTTTATGGAAACAACAGGTTTTAAGGATGTGGTTTCATTATATCATGCGCTCCACTCTGGTGTAGATTTTTTCATGGTTTTCGTATATTGTAAGGTTAAAATGAGACGTCAGAAAATTTTGATTTTATCATCGATCACATTGAACCCACCAAGTCCTCCGTCTGTCCAGTGTTTTGTTCATATTTTTGCATACCGTATTTTCAAGTAAAAGTGGTAGTCAGCAAAAAAAGTTAAGTAGTTTTTTCAACGTTCCAAAATCCACAAAAATACAAAGTTTGTGACAAAATGTACAAAATTTGCGTGCAACCAGTGACAAATACAAAATTTGCATGAATTTCCAGAAAATCAACAAACGTCGGCAGCAACGCATCTGATGTGACTCCATCTGGTGCATGATCATGAAACCATTTCCACCAAAATTATAATTTTTTTCGTCATTTTCGTCAAAATTTTGGTTTCCAACTCCTCCTCCCTCCCATCTCATAATGTCTCACATCATCATGTTTATTTTCTCATCAACTTATTCGTTCATATGGTAATTAAGTGAATTATTAATTAACTAATTAATTCATTTATTAACCCTTATCTACTGGATTAATTAGAGCATGGAAACTTCGGATTGGAAAAAAAAGCAGCTGAGAATTTTGTTTTAAATACTGGATCAAGAACTCAAGTCGGTTTCGTCCTAAGTTGAGAGTGATTCACTCTACATGAATATACAGCTGGTGTACCAAACACTGACCTTTACTATGGTTTGCAGTCATTGATCTCAAAGTTATAGTGTTGTTAAAAATTAACTCAAGTCCGGTAAACAACTGATCACAATTCTGAAGATCTTCAGTGGATGATTGACATCTGCTAATTGGTCATATTAGTGTCGTCATTATGTTCTGTTCTTCATGATTGACATAATGTCAATGGCTAAGATTCATAATGACTTGTAAATGCTTTACTACAGTTTTGCACAGAGATGGCTAGTGTAAATGGATATGAAGTTTGAAGTAAAAGCATTTACTAGTCTTTACGAATATTAGTCAATGTTGTTGATGATGATTTTGCATGAGTCATACCTGGCTTCAGTTCATTATTAACAAGGACATGTTCAATCTTCATTGCCTCGGATTCATGGGAAAAAATACTCATCACGTTGGATGCCCTTACCCGTTTCAGATACCAACACTATGACGTCACGCGAGTACGCCATCCCTGACGTCACGAAGTCATCGCTGATGTTCCCCATGGCGCCGATGGCGCCATCGGCCCCGGTCATCGAGAACCCTTACCAGAAAAGCCAAGTTAAAGCCCCTGATCCATTCTATGCAACCAGTGATATCCTGACAATGCCTAACATCCAAGGCGTCAGCGGCAGTAACGTCTACGCCGTACCAAATCCAGATTTACTGCACGGCGCTCCTGAGACGAATGACCCGTGTGTCATTGAGTTCCCGAGAGAGAATCTAAAGTTTATAGAGAAACTTGGGGAGGGGCAGTTTGGAGAGGTAGGTGGACGGTGACGTGTGTCAGGTGGACTCAGTCTTGTTGGCTGGGAACACCAGATAGTGCTCATACAAAGGTTCTAGGAGCAAATGACGATCATGCACTTGTACAACAGTGATTGGTTACCCAGTATCACATGACAAAGAATCATCGTAGGCTACCAGTTTCAGTAGGCCTACCGATTGTGGTTCTCACTTCTTATGACAAGACTGTGTGGCAGATTAAGGTGTTAGGCTCTCGAGCCTAACATCCGGATTATGGCTGGATGGAAAAACACCTGCCTTGCCGGCGGGAGATCCGAGTTCGATTCCCGGTGCAGTCTGCAAAGACTTAGGGTTAGGGTTAGGGTTGACTTGATTCCATTGCCCTTGAGAACCGTAGCATATTTATTTTGATGCTGTCATTGTTTAGGCCTACCATTGCTTCACTCTGATCAGTCGTTGACACATATAAATGATCTTTCGCTCCACATAACATGTTCCTGCCAATTCTTTCCAGGTCCATCTCTGTGAAGCTCAGAGGATCCTGGAGTTCCTCGGCGATGATTTCGTCGCCAACCGCTCAGCCTCACGATCGCTGTTGGTTGCTGTCAAAATGCTGAGGAAAGACGCCAGTAATCAAGCTAGGTGGGTGTCTGACCTGTGATGGAATCAAGGTCAAGGTCATTGCCAGTGTCAAGGTCATGGTTGTTTACCGAAAATCTGTTTTACCATAATTGGATTGGAAATTTGCAAAATGGCCTCGGGCCGGGCCTCGGGCCTACTGGAAGAGAGGAATGGAAACTATTGTATGTGCAGGTTACTCATTCTGTTCTCAATGTTGCGAACTTCCACCTTGGAGGCCAACTTCCCAACTGTTAGGCCATAAAGGAAATGCTCCATGAATACCAGGGTAGGCCCTCTCACATATCTGAAATGCAGGACAGAAATCGACTGAGAAAATCTTGTAGGCCTACTTACGATGATATAAACTGAATTTTCAAGCTGCCGTGTATCACTCTGGTCACTAAAATTGTTTTGATTTGTGTTTCAGGCTCGATTTCCAGAAGGAAGTTAAGATAATGTCGCGCCTCAAGGATCCCAACATCGTTCGTGTCCTGGGCATGTGCAGTGAGGACGACCCGCCACTTGTTATAGTCGAATATATGAAGTTTGGTGATCTGAATCAATTCATCCAACAGCACATCCCAGAGAATATCTACAGCACTGCCAAGGCCGCTAACGCTCCGGTTCTAAGGTAGGTGGCGACATCTTTGGGACTTTATAAGGACCCCTGATTGCGTAGTGCATTTCATTTCCACCCAGCAAGCGGCAGGTCCCGAGTTTGAATCCACCCCGGGCCATATGGGATTAATCATCTCTGGCTTTTCAGTCCATCGCATGGGACAGTAAGCCATGGTGCCTTGTACCTTGTGCCTTTGCAAGGGCAAGTAAAGACCCCATCCAAGTGAGGAACATGAGTAGCTTGAGATGGCCTCTTCCGTATTTACCAGGGCCAATAATGCTTTGGCTTCAACCCTGATGAAAAAATCTAATCCAATACATACCTTTGGGACTTCATGACAATTCAACATTTGTTATCGTGATTTCCTTCCAGTATCAGGTCATCATCTGGTCATGAATACTTTGGCTGTGTCACTATAATCACAAAAATATTCTTCTCTCCAGCTATGGTTGTCTCATCTTCATGGCCTCCCAGATTGCCTCCGGGATGAAGTACTTGGAATCTTTGAACATGGTGCACCGTGACCTGGCAACTAGGAACTGTCTCGTCGGACATCAGTACACAATAAAAATTAGCGACTTTGGCATGAGTCGGAGTTTGTATCAGGCGGATTATTACCGAATAGAAGGACGGGCCGTACTCCCCATCCGGTGGATGGCGTGGGAATCGGTATTATTAGTGAGTATCCACAATGTCAATCAGAAAAATCTGGTGTTGAATTTTAACTGCAGCCAAGATTGGGTTGAGATGACCCAGCCACTAAAACAGACGTGGCAGAGGAGCAACATGAAAACTGTTCTGATGATCGGCCTGTATTCGGTTGAAGTTGTGCATTTGTTGTTTTTACCTGAAAATCAAGTCTCTTTTCTTCATTTTCAGGGCAAATTCACAAGTAAAAGTGATGTCTGGTCATTCGCCGTTACCTTGTGGGAAGTTTTAACATTTGCCAAAATCCAGCCATACGAGCATTTAAGTGACGAACAAGTGATCGAGAACTGTGGACATTTCTATCGCCAGGACGGGCAGGAGATTTACCCGCCCATCCCGTCAAATTGCCCGAAGGAGATCTATGATTTGATGAGGGAGTGTTGGAATCAGAACGACGCTAGCCGCCCGTCCTTCCGCGAGATTCACATGTTCTTGCAGCGGAAGAATATGGGCTATAACCCTAAAGATGAAATCATGAACCAGTCGAAAATCCTACTTTGTTAGCGAAGGTTGAATTTAGACTTTTAAATTCTCTCGCGTCAAGTTTGGAGGAAACGTNAAATTCTCTCGCGTCAAGTTTGGAGGAAACGTTCTGACACGCAGGAAAATAATCGGCTGCAATTCGTGTTGTGAAAGTGGAGCTCGGTGTTTTAACAATGACCTTGAAAAATGACCTTGGTTCATAAAGGACAGATTCGTCCATGATGGATAGTGACCGAGTTCCGACTGTATCAATGTCAATATTCCTGGAGGAAATTGTGAATGCTCATTCGCCATCTCAGTGAAGAAGGAAGATGTTGCCGTGGTGATGATTAGGGACTGTTGCCATGGCGACAGAGAGTACCGGATTGGTTGCTAGCATCCAGAGCAAAAAAACTCGCGTCGTGTTGTTTTGACTGACCATGGTTACGATCGTCAACGGCAGTGGTTGCTATGGCGAGATGCATTGCTAAGCGGTGGCGGGCTGGCTATGGAGTGAAGGCTCATGTCCCAAGTGTACAATGAAGTGGTTTTTGCTCTAAGATGAGTTAACCTGCTGCATTTTTGATGTTTTGATACGAATATCGTGGAGTATTCTGTGTGCTTTGTGACTTCGTGACATCTGAGGTGCCAGAAACACATCGCCCCATAATTTCTTGATTCCTGGTGATGTCCCAGTCGAATCAGATCATGGATTTGCTTCTTTTGACTCGTGAAAGTGTATCTTAAATTTTGTATGAGATGATAGCAGTGATTGATTAAGACTGACATTTTATATTGTGAATCCATCGTCTTATGAAACCATTGCCTGGCAGATCTAGTGTTTCTCTTCGGCCATAGAGGGAGCTGGTCAGGTCAAAGTTCATTCAGCTGTCTTCATCCTATTTTATAGTAATGCTGACTCAGTATTTGACTGGTAGCTGAACAATCGCTAGGCCCTTGTGTTCTGATGATTTTGTTGTCCACTTTGTATGTCAAATATTGATAAACCTCTAGGGCACCAGCTATTGACTGCACCGGTGCGTGTACTGGTGGTGCCCCCTGGCGGTGATTGTAAGAAATATGGCTCCGTATTGCATACTGTGAGATATTGGAGTTGTATTGGCACAAATCTTGTACAGTTGTGTATTGCCTTTTATAAAAAAAAGAATTAATTATTTATTTACTTGCGATGATATCAGATTTCGAAACCTAGTCATAGCGTATCGAGAGCTTTCTCTGCCAGAGAACCATGTGAGTGTGCGCAACACGGATTTCGTTCAAAAGTCCACGAGGACCAATGTTGTTATTGTAAGAAGTCTTGGAAGTAGATGTCATGTGATTAGATCACATGATGGTCATGTGACCACGCTTTAGTCTGTTCGTGTTGGTCTATTTTGTCTTAAACATTTGTAAGATAGAAATTTCATGATGGGACTCGGGCAATTTGACTTTTTGACGTACATGACGCGTGGTTGATGCTTAAATTTATGTATCTAGAATGTTCCCCATGAAACCGACAGCCATGTGGATGTGAAGTCACTTTAGGAATGCATCCTTTTTCCGTGTGTAAATAAACAAGGAATGCATTCTTAGAAAAATCTTCATCTTGTAATAAAAACTGTGAAATATCCCCTGTGTAGTTGGTTTCAGCTTAAGTTGACTGGAGTACCTCAATATTAGCACTGTTAGACTGTATATCAGTGCAGAGCAGGCTTATAGTCTGCGTTGCCTGCCTGTATTGCTCAGAATCATTGGGTCATATAGGTCAGGGTCATGCAAAGCTATTCTCACTGTTGCCCGACTATCAAGTAGGCCTAATAAGCATTTGAAGTCTCCCTTGCACAGGAATCATCCTATTTGGATTATACAAAGGCCATTCCTAAGTATATTTCACCTTGTATAAATGTACATGCATTCCTGTCAACTTGAGTTGGAACGTAGGTCATACTTACCGTTCCATTGCCTGTCACTGGTCTTATAGTACAGTCTGGTTGCAATTCAATGATTTAACATTTCTAACTGTAGATAGAGCCAGGATCCCTAAACAATGTAGCAGGTGATGCTTTACCAAGATTTCTTGGTGTATTCACCAATTTACACGGGCGTACTTCCTGAAAGCGAGGGTCATTCTAGTATTTGCTTATAAATCCAGGATTGATGTTGCATGCAGCTTGGTCCGCAGGGTGTTAGGAGAAATAGGGAAACATTTGATTCTGAGAAGGGAACCAAGTCCCTTAGACTCATTTTATAAGGTTTCATAAAGAAATGGCTGACTTGTGTCAGTTTTATGCTATGCTGAGGTTGTGTCACTTTTGATTTCATTTACCGGTACTGCGTTGGCTTGTTGTAAAAACTGGGAATCAAGGGACGCGAATCACTGCTTTTAATGTTATTAATGCTATTTTATGCTTTTATGGGCAGAAGTTTAGAGTGTGGGTTTTCAAAATGTTCGTTTATTGAGTGATTTTAACCAGAAAACATTGCAGTTTTAATCAGCGGACGTACCGGTAGGAGCATTCTAATTCAACAACATTCACACGTTTATTTCTTTTCCTCGTACCGGATACTGTAATTTTGTTGCTTACCTCTCAGAACAAGTCCCAGAAGTGGCCATTTGACTTGTCAGGAAACAAGAAACTGGAGTTGAGAAAATTGGTTAACTCATCTGCTCCAGGTTTGAGCAGACAGTATCTTCTGTTGAAGTTTTCAAGAAGCCTTGGGGATGGATTGGAAAAAAAATTGAAGAAACATTCTTCAGATGGTTGAGAGGAACAACATTTCTTCAAATATTTTTCAATCAGTACCACAGGATGTGAGAAAACTTTGACAGAAGATATCGTCTGCTGGACTCTGGGGACAGATGAGCTAAGCTGGTACTTAGTATTCCAAGAAGTGAAGAGGGACATCAGTGACCAGAAGTCAGGGGTCATCTCTCAGAACAAGTTCCAGAACTAGCCAGTTTACTTGTCAGGGAACAAGCAACGAAAGTTGAGAAAACTGGCCGAGCTGGCACTTATTCCAAAAGATATGGTCTGGATTTCGTGTAATTATATTCCATCACGGCTGAAATGTCCTTGGTGAAAACTGTCGCGATTTCTTTGTCAAACATTTCTGTTCTGCTACAGATGCAGTAATTACGTGGAGATTTTCCTCACGATTTTACATTCAGTTTAAAGTAAGCACTTTGATATGTTATTTCCTCATATAATTTAATCGTCGTGCGAGCTGGTAATAGATGCATAAGACAAAACCTGAATCGTGATGATACCGACAAAAAACGCCAACATTGTCATGTCGATGTTCTTCCTAAATGACGTTCCACGTGGCTAATGTGTGACATCTATTTGCCGATATTCATAAAACCTTGCTTGCTTAGTTGGTTGCTAGTTGTGTACATTGGTCTGTAGTAAAATGTAATTTTACCTGTACAGCGCCACAAGAGCCTATTGGGAATACGGCGCTTTAAAAATGTAATATAACAACAATAATAATAATAATAGTAAAGTAACTGGGCACTTTAGCAGGTAACTAAGCCAAGCAAGATTTTATGACTATGGGCCCTGGACCTTAGAGGCTGAAAGCGTTGCACCCTAGCGACGTGGAATGTCCATCTCTGTCTATTTCCTTGCATTTGAGTTACTGGTAACATTGGTATGCGTAGATATGCATCAAGTAAGTGAAGTTTCATTTCGCCAGATATGAGAAATCAGGAGCACAAATATTAATGTTGTAGATTCACGGTTGTAATTTCTACTTCCCTGCCATAAATCTGATGTCATGTTAATCTAAATCTGACATCCTGTTAATCTCCCGGTAAATCTGATGTCATGTAAACCACTAAATATGATGTGTGGTGGTCTAAGAAAATCCGTCGGATGTCGCTGAATGATCAACAAGGGCTGTCTGATTGCCTGTGCATTGATCTGCTACTGTTTACCTGTTACGAAGTACATTTCAACTATTGAAATGTGCGGGTTCACCAAGGCTATTGACACTTTCCTCAAACGCGACATCTGACGGGTTTTCCTGGACCGCCACACAGATGATATCTTCCACTAGATATCTGCAGGTTTTAACCAAATAACTTGAGAAAATTTCTGTTTTGCTTTATAATTTGTTTCAATCTGTTCTTGTAATTCTCATCTGTTCGTGTGCATATCAAGTAATTATTTGTGGGTCTTTAAAACTTTTGACTTTGTTTGATCTACAGGATGTTTCAGAAAATCGTTTCTGCTGTAGTGTTTAACTAATTTTTCACCAGATGGTCTTGGGATATACTTACCGGAAGGACTTTTCATCCTCATTATGTCTGCATCCTCTCCAACGATTTGCAGATATTCTCTTAAAGAGAATTTCTGCAAAGAGTCTTTCTTTCTTTTACTCTTTAACTTGTTGATAAAGACATGATGAATATACTGACCTAAATATTTACTTTTTAAAAAAGTTAAAATTTGGGTTTATAGTCTGATATCAACAACGGTAGAGGTGTCATCCAACTTTACACTTTAACCCTTGTCTATCCTGAAACCTTTGGGTAGAACTCCGATGAGCTGCTCATTCAGCGCTACAATCTGAGCATTTCCGATCGGTACCTATTTATACACCTGGGTGACGAGAAGCCAGTATAAGGCAAAGAGACTTGCCCAGTGGGATTCAAACCCGGGACCCTCTGACTGCTAGTCAGAGACCTGAACCACTACACCATCGTGACTCGTGACCTGATTATTTAGTTCCAGAACACTTCACGTTATCTGTGCAGTTGTCTCTATGTAAGGCTTCCTTTACGCTACATAGAAGTACCGGTATACGGTATACGAAAATGCCAGTTAACAATAGCTTCACAGTCATGAATCCATTTGAAGCCTTTGTTAACCGGCGTTTTCATACGGTATACCGTATATACTTCTTTGTAAAGGAAGCCTAAGGTAAAAAAAATGGTCAACACAACTTTTCAACATCGGCTTATTTTGACGTGTTGTTCATACAGATAATTCTTATTCTAGTTCTTCTTGCCGTTGCTTTGACCTTGACGTGATTCAAACATTTGGCTGCTAATGAAGTTCTTCTCCGCATATCAGGGTATTCATTAAAATCTTGAACTCTCGCGATCCCAAACAATGCTGTTAAAGTGCCAGTTAGAATGTACATGTACCGGTAAGAAGCCAGTGTCGTAGGACCAGCATCAGTAATGAGCAACCCATACCACTTTTTACCTCGACAGGGCGCTGCTGCGAGTGGTTGTGAAATGTTTAAAACGGAGCAAACAATTCCACATCATCGCATCACGACAACCTTGATACGATGCAACAGGGATGAAGTGTCGAAAAAAAGGTCCAACTGCTCATAGCGACTCCTAGTGGTGGTAATTTGCAGGTTCCTTATTGGACAAAAAGTCTTCCTGTTTATCACTCCATCATAGCAACAAAATATGGAATCATCGGTTCACAGCTTGAGGTTTTACAAACAACAATGAAGGATTCAAAGTCGTCGCCATAAACATGTCAAAATGTCTTTTGTGATCTTCAGTTCATAACGAGGCAGGATGTCATGTTCAGTTTGTTTATTAATCACCATCGATTAGTCGGCCTACTTTTAGTAAACAATAGACCGTTCTCACATTGGCATAAAAGACTGCCGAAGTATCAACCATAACCTCAGTCTGAAGCTGAAGGATGTTACGCAGAGAACCCCACAACAGTGACTTCGAAGACGTTGCGTCAGAGTCGGCCATAGCTGAATCATGGATTGAGTCACGTCATCCGGTTTCGGATCGAGGTTATGGTTGAGATTTCGGCAGAAGTACGCAGATCTGCATACCGTATTTGAGAATGGTCTATATTCACGGCATTCCGACATTGAACAACACATGTATGAATAATGGACATATACTTCCAAAATCGAAGTGATGGTTGGTCCTCAATATAAAAGCCTCCTCAAATGTAGCACTATAAACATCAGGAAGTGAGGTCCAAACATAAGGCGTCATCTGTCAAACTTTAGTATCAGTAAAAGAAATCATCTTGGCCATTCATGCAAATTTTGCGATCACTTTATTCATGTCGTCGTCAGGTGTAGATTTGCTTGGAGACTCCAGTAGGCCATGTCGATTTAGAGGAATCGGCTGGAGTTTGAGTCCGGTACTGGTAGTAAGCTATGTCTTTCACCTTAGAAACCTGTTATTATTATTTACCCAGTAATGCAACAAAGTTCTTGGCCAATCAGGAACCAATAGATTAAGCTTCCAATCCGATTAATATTGTACATTACAGCCACCATATCTATTTCTCATCAGTTTGATTCCTCATTGCTGTCAAGCACCAATTGCGACGCATGCAACTTACTTTGAAATCGGATTTTTATTGTGACGACATTCAACTCACTTGGAGAGATTATATAATAGACTTGAGGCAGTTATCTAAACGTGTACTTATTTACTGAATGAGAGCATGACAGTGTCTTAGTGCTGAACATTTATCTATTCTGTTTACACCGCTCAAAATGTTCCTGATATCTGAGAGATATCTTTTGCTGGCACGGTACAAAGTGGCATCTTGATTCTTGCAAGGTTCGTTTCTCGGTGATTGTTGTTGTTTTATTCTTTGTCATCAGCTCTCACTATGACGGCACAACTTTTTTTCCACCTCGACAGTCATGCAGGCCATTTTGTTGTGTAAAACATAGATGTATGCAACTTATTTTACTGACTGGAATTTATCTTTCCAACTTCGTTAACAAACCAATCCTATCGTATGCCTATTTTCATTTTCCGTGTCAAAAATATTTTATACCAACGATATCGACATAAGTAGCGGTATTGTGTTCCAGCCCTGCGGTGACTACATTGAGCTGTTAATATTTTGTAGATGCTGTTTTGCAGTCTTGTTCCAATCGCCGTTAGTTCCGTTCTGCATTTTATGATGGCTTCACTATATCGGAAGAATGGAGATAGGTGGCGCTGTGAGGAGTTTGGCTGTTTTGTAGATTTTTATGTTTCTTCACAGGTTAACTAATCGGTCAAGGTCGGGTTGGCAGTTGGCCTTCAGCGACTATGTCTTATAAATCAGTGTAAACGGCTTATCTCTAATATCAGACAGGTTAGAAACGTCCCATGTTTTGATGCCGACCTAAAAGGAACCAAGTTTTGGAAATGTTTTATAATCGCAGCCTACCCGGTCGAGTAAATCAAAGATGGACAGTGACTGAACCTGTGGCAAATTCTTTGTCTTTTTTGGACAAAAACTACCAAAAAACTACCGCCTGTATTTTCAAAGGCATACTGAAATCTACTAGGAGAATGATGTCATTTTAACATCGTTCACTGATCTTTGCTCCAGTATATGTCGGCTCAAAACCAGGGACGTTCCTGATCTGATCTGTCGTAACTCTTACCCGGTACAAGTGACACGCCAAGGTCATTTCTTCGTACATTTTCTAACCTTTTTCACTGCAATAGTGGATTTCTTCAAACGACAAAAATAAGAAAGACGTAAAGTTACACCCTCAGAAAACTGAGTAACTGATGATAACATAGCCATGATGACTCTGTCTTCTGGACCATAAGTTGAGCGTACATCACTGTGCATTATGAGAAAAATATGTACAGATGAATATGTAACCTTCGCTCAAGGCTCGTGAGTCAGAATGCCAATGTCAGGTACCGGTATGTATAAGGATATATTCTCCACAGATGATGCGTCAAATGTATGTTAAGCCAATTATCTTGTATTATAGTGTATATAAAGGCTACAAACAGAGGTTAACCACTACACGGGGTAACCACTACACGGGGTAACCACGAAGGGATAACCACTACGCTAATTTAGCGCTGGCAAGAGTGTTGTATTTTGTTTCTGTATTGGTGAAAAAAATCACATTTTGGAATATTGTACAGAATGCAGATTGGATTTTGATGGTGAGATGGCCCCTTCCACTCCGTAGCGAACAGAATGGGTCATGCCGTCACACATTTTCTGGATTTAGTTGATTAGTGCAACAAAGGTAACAGGATAGATTCACCGTGACTTGGTTAACTCGTCTACCCCCAGAGCCCAGCAGACGTTATCTGCTGTATAAATTTTCTCACATTGTATGGTATTGATTGAAAAATATTTGAAGAGATGTTGTTCCTATCAACCACTTGAACAATGATCCTTCAAATTATTTCCAATCCGCCTCCAAGATTTTCCGAAAACTTGTACTGGTATGGTATGGTACCGAAGGTTTGTCAACTCAGACTTTGGGGTAACGTAAGACAGCATTTTGTTGACAAGTACGGTATTGATTCAATCACCATGTCCCCCACTTGTGTATAGGTATGGCCCTGAAATAGGCAGTCTATTGTTTAATGATTCCAACTTTGTCAGGGTAAGAAAAGCCTGTTGTCATCTCTGACACAGAACTGTCATTGAGAAAGACCAGTAGGCCTACCGGTAATCAAGGGTTACTTTTAGTGTAGAGATGGTACCGATCCAATGCCAATGTCTTGGGAAACTGATTCTTGTGGCACTGTTTTTAGCTCAGCTGACCAAAGGTCAGCAGAGCTATTCATATGAATAGCAATAGGCCTACTGAGTGGCGTCTGTCTGTGTGTAGCCTACTAGCCTAAAGTGTGTCATCTGTTAGGCCTAAACTGGCACGTTTCACAACCGTGAAGCCCAACTTGAATTTTGGTGGAGTGGTAGGTCCTAGGAAGGGCTCGAAATAGAACCAAACATTTTTGCGGTTTGACCCACATTGTGCCCTCCAGTCCAGGGGGCATTTTCCGTAAAACAGAAAACCTCAATAACTCAGCCGAGAGGCAAATCAAACTGAAATTGATAGGATTTGTACCGGTAGCTTAAATTTGTCTTCACCTCCCAGGGTCAGTTCTTCAAATTTGTCCACCAGGGGGCGTAATTGCAAAAATAAAACCTGCTAGGCCTAGGCCTATTTGAATTTTCCCACTTAGAAGAATTCTCATGATGTCACCATTCTCATTGTTCTATGACAGTTTGATGTAGGCCTAGATGGTGTATCTTATAAAGTGCTTACCTTTGATGACATCACAGACCACTTACAGGAAACATGAACAGTTTTTGTGCACAGACCACAACATGGTTCATGAGTGTGAAGTGCAGCTTTGGCATGTCTATTCTGTTCAGTTATAAAAGTTAACCGAGCCTGACCAATGCTTTTGGTAGGAACTAAAAATAAAGGTAGGTGCATGCTCCAAGTTGGGGAAACACTGCTTTGTTACCTGTGTGCCTTAGGCTACTGCTGTTGCTGCTGTTACCTGTAGGCCTATCCATGTAATGCATACACACACTTGACACTACAGTACACTATTTTAGGTATGCCTAGTGACAGTGTAGGCCTAGTGTGTGTACATACCCAACATAGAGTGGCTATAGCCTTAGTATAGGCTAGCGTATAGACAAATCCCAAATTCCAAGTTCTGCGCACTTCTGCCGAAATAGCAACCAGAACCTCGATCTGAAACCAGCTGACGTGACACAACCCGTGATTCAGCAATGGTCAACTCTGATGTAGCGTCGTCCAAGTCACCGTCGTGGGGTTCTCTGCGTCACGTCATTCAGTTTCAGACCGAGGTTCTTGTTGCTATTTCGGCGGAAGTGCGCAGATCTTTCCCGTTTACGTCAATTTGGGATTTGTCTATAGGCCACTCATGATTAAATTATTGATATTCATGACTTTGATGTTTGGGGACAGGTTTTCGGGCTACCAGTAGGCCTAGCCTAGTAGAGTATGGTAGTGCCTGTGCCTCAGGTCGGGAAAGTTCCAAAATTGGAAACGTGTCCGACTTTGGCAACGTTTCTTTTTTTGGAAGCGATTTTCGATTCCAATATTGTGAACGTTTCTGAATTTGGAAGCCCAGAGATTCTGGCACACCCAAGCCTTTTGATGATGATAATTGATGATTATCGATGATTGCAGCCAACTTACGCCAGCAATTCAGATTGTACGCCGTGAAATACAAGGTC
>NMRB01000173.1:547351-569479 GCA_002633025.1 Notospermus geniculatus | reverse complement strand
TCCATCACGATAGTTGAATGACACTCACTTTCTGAAGCGACACGGTCTATGACTGGAAAAGAATAGCGGTACATTTACTTTCACTTGGACAAGAACGTCATTTTTGTCCGAACCTGTAAGGGTATGTTCTATATTTGTAATCCGAGACGATATTCTGGCCAGCCTCAGAATTTTACGAGTTTGGAGGCGCATGTTGGCGCAATATGACGACACAGTGATTGGGAACGGGTCATGACAACCACCTCACCAAAACTCACTGGAAATAGGCAAGATGACCACCAGCAATATGGCGCCCAGTTGACCCATAGTAGTTGCCTCCATCAGGGCCGTGATCCAGGCACAATCCGGTAGCCTATAAAGAGAAGAATGCAATGGAATCATTAGGAACGAGGGTGTATTCTGTTGAGAAGGGCGCAGCCACTGGAATACTGCGCATTGCTGATTATGGTAGCCAAGCGAAAAAAAAGAACAGGTAATTTCCCTTGGGAGGATGAGAAGATCACCAGACCAGCTGCCGCCCGGCGAAGGAGCAGCGTCTTATCCATATTGGCAGGCGAAACAATCACATAATTAAGTAATGAATTATTAAGTTCGTGTAATAACCAGATTGGGCGCCCAGGGAGACGGAGCGTAATCAACAGCTAATTTGGAATCCGGCGGAAGGTGGAAGACAGTAGGGGTTGCTGTAATTCATAACGAGCCATTTTACGCCTACCACTCTGGATATCAACAGCAGAAGCGGAATTCAGGTGTGGACTCCTTCTCGGACAGGTGGTTTATACCCGAGAGAAGTTGGAAAGGCGAGAAATGTCCTAGATTGGTTTCCAAAAATGACCGCTAGGGCTGTTTTCCGAGATTGGTATTGCATGTCCATCGTTTTCATCCATGGGAGATTTCATTCCAGTCACATTATTTTAGTGTGATAGTATTTTGATAGTATTTTACTGGCTGTCTTCCCCGATTGACGCTAGATGGCATTATTCTATGAATGACTTTTCCACCATGTGACGACTGCAGTTGCTTGTTCCTCTCGCCGACACAGCAAAGGGAAAGAAAAGAGAAGTTGGCTGTGAAGATTTATTAAAGATCATCAAAGACTACACAGAAAGGCTCTCATTCCAGATTAATTATACAACAGGGAAATCAGTAATGCCGGAGCCAATTCTTTAGTCCAAACCGAATCAAATCAGGTGTTCGCAGAACATAATGAGTTAACCTTACCCCGCTTTATTTTCAAAGACAAGTACTTTTCAATTACCATGATTACCCCTTGTGAACATTCCATGCTTGATTAAGACGAAAGAACCCCCTGTGAGAAACGGAAGTGGACGATGATCTACAATTCTTAGTCGAGGAAATTGGACTTCAAAGCCTTCAATTTGGTTACCAAGGTTACTGAGAAAGGAAGCTGTAGAAAGTGTATTCTACTTTTCGACATTTCGACGGTGATACTTACACCGGGATCACGGAGAGTGTACGAGAAGTAAACAAGGGCAGAAGAAAGTGTCGAAAGAACAGCATCGGATTTCGATGACCTGCACCATTACGAAAGTCTCAGAGCGCTTCACATTTTTACCCAGTCTCTCCAGATACATTTCTGGAGAACTCAATATATAACACCATATATTTTTGGTAGAAGATAAGAAGTGGCCACTGGGGCTGAGTGCCGAACCAGCAGCGGCCTCTCCGCGGACTTTCGAACACAGCGCCACCACTCTCTCCCCGACCGGCATGGTTTGGGTTGTTGGGGAGCAAACTGCACACAGCGCCACCTCCAGTCTTCGACCTAGTGACACTGCCATCAGTTCCCTACTTTCTCGGCGGAGCGATCGTAGTTCCAATACATGCCAAGTGGAATTGAAGAATTTCATGGGCACGTATACGAAACGTTTTTTCGTCGACCTAATTATCTGATTGGTCAACAGAAGCACGTGACAGCTGATAACCACATGGTCTTGTTTACATTCTGCCAATGCAGTGTCCTGATTGGTTGAGCAAACCAAGAACCTGTTGAGTAATTTGGTTTTATCCTTCCGATGTAGTTCCGTACGTTTTGACAACTGCAACGTCAAAATACCCTTTTTTGGTCGTTTTTGAGAGCTTTATTGGTAGATATTTTATTATTGTTTCCAAAAAGGCCTACATTTGGGCAGAAAAAGGCCTAAATTTATTCACTGCACTTTTGTGCAGGCGCATCACAGCAGTTGAAGGCAAAGGCATTATCCGGGTTTACCCATAATGCCTAGCGAAGGTAATTGGTTGGGGAGAGGTTTTACGTGGCATTGTAATTGACGGACTCTGATGGATGGCAATACACATTATTTGTCCTCACTCACAGGCTGAGCTCAACGACATCGGAACTGGGAGTTCCAGCGACTGGAGCAATAATCTGATGACTTTGAAGATTGTGGAGTCGCGACTTGTGAGATCCGTTTGATCATTGACGTTTATTGACACACACATCACCCCGTCATCCGCCGCGAAGTCAACTAGCCTTTAAATGTAGTGAAATATACTTGTTGCTTTGATTAGTGACATGACGGGGCTCTGTCCTTTTATGGGTTACCCCGTTCCTGATCAGAATGTGAAAGCACCGGCTCGTTCCCCTAATTCAGCCACAGCCACCAGAGAAGGATGTTTGGGACATCGTACACTAGGCTGCTAATGATCTTTAGCACTCACAAAGACCGGGAAGGCAAAATGTAGGCTACTCTGACTGAAGGGCGCAGATGATCGTATTTCATGTGCCGGGCTGTCCAGTACGCTACTCTTGGAATGACAAAAAGGAGTGAGAAGTTGGACAACAGTTGACCAATAGGTGTCAGTACGGCCCAATTCAATGCAGAGCGGACCCATTTATGGTTGATTGAGCACCGATCGCGAGAATGTTCCTTTCTGGGTCCGCTGGAACTTTGCTGCCATCTATTGGCAATAAGCGCAGCTGATCGACTGCTCCTATTGTGAAGGCAAAGATGTGTTCGGTGTTTATCTTCTCAAATAACAGCAGCAGCTGACAAACGTTATCGAGCGATCATGATGATCTACAGATTAACAGAACGGTCACTTTGCGGGAAATTATCTCCGTCATCAGCGTAGTGAGAATGGTGGGAAGAATTATTACCTGTCATGTCCACAGAAATCGTTGCCCGTCTTGTTACTTTACAGCTCAGTTCCAACGGCAATTAGGGCCGAATCACGT
The DNA here is from genome assembly GCA_002633025.1 of Notospermus geniculatus. NCBI lineage: Eukaryota > Metazoa > Nemertea > Pilidiophora > Heteronemertea > Lineidae > Notospermus > Notospermus geniculatus. The sequence continues at coordinate 566,280 of NMRB01000173.1, read as the reverse complement.
CCATGTCGTGTGTGCGAAATTACCAGCATTTCAGTGGACTAACTGGCTGATTATCAATCATAACCTTAGCTTCAGGTCGATGCCACCGATTTCCTATAATCGTCGGCAATTTACCAGGTAACAGTGATGTTATGGGCAAGAACATTCGAATATCGAGCTGTTGTGTCGCCAGATGTGAACCGGCATTAGGCAAAGACAGAGCGGGAACTCTGATCAAAAATACCGGCCAGGTATTGGTGGTTGCTTAAACCCCCGTCACACTTAGTTCGAATCAGCAGGAATCAAGCAGAACCAGCCGGAATGACAAATTTGCAAAATTCGAGCTGGATTCGGGAGAGAATAAGAATGCACTTCAAATACTTGGAACGCAGCTCGAATTCACCTCGAATTTGGTCAGAAATCCCGCAGAATGGCTGCAGAATATGGGTAGAATGTCGAAGAATTCACGAAGAATGCCTCTCGAATACAAAAAACGCGCTTGGAATGTTCTTCGATTGTAACAGGAATTTCACAAGAATGGTGCCCGACAGGCTGCAATTTTCATGAGTCTGAGCTCAACTGGCAGGAATAGACTGGATTGTCCTTCGAATGCGATCGGAATGTTTCAAATGCTGTTGGAAGGCCGTCGGACTATTTAGAACGCAGTAAGAATGCAGATGGAATACACTTCGAATGCTGTTCGATATTTCTCCACTCGGAATGCACCTCGATAATTTTGAACATGTGCAAAACATTCCGGCAGACCACAGGAATGGGCCGGAACATTACGAACGCAGTCGGAATCCAGTCAGAATTTTTAGAATGCACTTCGATTGTCGAGGAATGGACTACGAATTGTCATTCCGACGGCATTCCTGCTCATTCTTCCTCTAGTGTGACGGGGGTTTTAGGAAACATATACAACATACTGTTCTAAAACATGCCCTGAACGCCACATGATTGATAGCCCCATTGAGTCATCATGATCACCCCAATACGTATTTTCTCAATGTAGACAAACTGTGATGGATGGCCAACGGCAGGGGACTCAGACAATAGCAAGGTATTGTTTCTTAAGAACAGTCGTAAGGTGACGAAAGGAAGATGACGGAGAACGTTGAGAGAATGATTACCCCAGATTTAACGACATGGCAGAGACTCTGCCCTGTAGCAAGTTTCCTCTACAGCAAATGACGTGGCGTCGTTGAACTGATGGTGATGATTTTAGAGTCCTTCTATTCTTAAATAATTTTTCTTTTTATCACGATGTCTTTGTTTTGCTACTCTTTTACTTGTATGTTTATTGTACAGTGCCCTAGAGCCTTGCGGAATAGGGCGCTTTAGAAATGTTCTTAATAATAATACAAATAATAATAAAGTTTGTGCCAGCGATCTGGAAGCAACTTGATACCCACTTTCTTACAAGACGTATGCTTCAGGACGATTTTCCTCAAAAAGACAGATGTTGGCAAATACGAAGAACGAGATCTCTTGATCTGTTCCTCAGCCTCCTTATTCATGACGCATTCCATCTCCATGGTCGTATGAAGGATACTTCAACAAGTTTTCAAGCGATTGTTCTCCAAAGCAGAAGGACGTCACAGCTAAAAGCTTTCACTCACAAGAGGTAGATCAAGTTGAATATCCCTCTTAAAATGGTGTTCTAATTCATGAACCAACTTGGATGTCGTTTGTGTCATTACCTCATAATAGCTGAGACGAGCTACCAGCCTTCCGGTTCTTTCAACCAGCTCAATATTAATCACCTTGAAGTTCTGTTCAATTTAATTTGAATTTCAGCCGAGAATAAGTAACACAAAAAATTAATTGCAGATGCGTTGGAAGGAGGGACCAAGACTTGTTTCCACTTTGACCATGAATTGCTTGCGTCGTTTACAGAACACATGAATTCCACGTGCTTTCATTGATTTACATTGTTGTACAGTACGTGATTGCAGTTTTCCCTCCGTATCCACATCAAAAGTGCATATTTTGCATCCCACGTTGACGTAAACACATACGTATCTACCGACAACTACATGTAATATCCTGTAAACATTAAGTTTCAATGGGTCGTGCGAAAAGGCCATCGAATTATATACAAGCACTGATTAATGAATCACGGTGTATGCATGACCATCCATTATAATGACCAAGTATGGGGGGGGGGGGGTTAGGTCACTGTCCCTTGCTAATGACTTGACATTTTAGAGAAATCAAAGTGAGTTGTTGACAACTGAACGTGTTCATCGTTTTGAGCATTAACTCTTACGTCACGTGCATCGTACACGAATCCTACGAATGACGATTATGTTATCGTGGGAAAAAATGGCTAAGCGATGCGTTCTATGCACGACCGACTTGATACCGTTGGTGGTTGAGTGGAAGCTTCAAGTCAGGATAATACCTTGCGACCACCGAAATACGGATGAAAATCCAAATGAATGTACATGTACATGTACACCGACAAAGAAATTATTTTCCTATCGCACATCAATCATTCGTCAGTTATGCCGTTTAGTCTCTTTCTCTTTGTGGATTTCACTGAGACTCTGCCCAACATAACACAAGCCACAATCACAGCGTGTGGTGGGACTGGTTTGGAGTCCCAGGGGTGCCCGAAAATGCACCAGACTTTTTACATGAACATTAATGATTTCGAATGAAATATTCATGTTTTTCTCCTTTGGTGCCTATTGAGTTTGACAAAATAACCAACGTGCAGCTGGTACCGTCGTTTAGGTTGGGCTCCACAACGCAGGCGGGTTTGGTCCATCCGTTGTTGATTTCATGTCTAATTTACTTCCCAATCTACGGTCGCCAGTTGAGTGCACAACGGCATACTATATAAAGTTAGTGCCGCACCATTTTATCTAACAGAATCATATTAACTGATATAGCAATAATAATTTAATTTTGATCAATCGATTGGCCAGACGCAAAGTCAATTTTGCCTCCGACGTTGGTAGACTCCGATAACTGACATTAAAGGCACACGAGTCCTAGCCATCGCCCAGCGGACAAAGCTTTGTGCTCCCTCCCGATATGCGTTGGCCTAGTCCGGGAGTGCACAGTAAATTGCCTGTACATCATAAAATGCAGTGAAGGGTGTAGTTAACTCTTAAAGAATGGTAATCGCCTACGGAAATTGGAAGGCAGTTCTCAGTGATGTATGACTTCCCCTTAAGACTTCAGTAATTTCCCCATTGGAAGCCACTTGGCAGAGGCAATTTTACCATGTCTCTCTATAATCGAATCATTTTCATTCTCGTCATTGTAATCTAATAAAGGAACAAAAGCTACTCGGCCATGTTGGTATTTCGCCATTTCATGCTCGACGTTACTGACGATCGTAATTTGAGGAAACTTAAGTTGAGTAGCTTCTCCGCCGAAGCTTTAAGTCGACTGATAGGGGATTGCTTTCGGCTAGTTTTATGGTTTCCCATCAGAGGCATCCCGAGGTTCATAAAATGAACTTCACAGATAAGTGAATGTAGATCTGTCCATTTTTATCGCATAACAGCTAGAAAGAGAATCTCGATATCAACCGCCGAGGCGCTATTCCCCTATGGCGCTATTTCTGAGAGCCACCTTCGTTGCACTTCCGGTTTCTCCCTGACGCTATTTTTGAGCCGCTTTGTTTCGAATTTGCTATTTTTTAGCCGCCGCTCGAAAGACTTGTTCAAGGATTCCTATCTCTGCAGTGACACCACTTGAACTGAGTGAGAGTTTGATGGCAAAACTCAGGGAGATGGATGGTCTCCCCTTGGACAGAATCGGATACGAAAGCACTTGTAGTAATTGATCAGATCATTTCGGGCCGATGGGCTAATCTTGATTTCTACTTCAATAAATTGAGTTTTGTGATTGAATCAACGCATTTTGTTGTGAAGAGGTAACGGGATACCGGACTTGATTTAGGTATCGAAGAGCTCGGATGGGCTTCGCTCGCTTGATCGATGGCCAGCCTCCCGATCTATTCGAGGACGGAACACTGGGATTATATATAGAGGGCAGATATTGCCAAGAACTTGCCTTTTTCAGGCAGACGTGGGTCTTGTGTTCCATAAAACTGAAGTCAAACATCCATTTATCACCGACTTCACGACAAGATATGCCTATACCTTCTGACTCCCGGCATTTCTTCCTGAACACAGCTGGAGTTAATCTTACCGGTGAATATTCGTTATGTTGGTAGAATTGCCTGTAGAGTAGTTTCCTCTGGGGTACGAATTTTAATTTGATACCAGTGTCGCTGATCATTCAAAAAAAACTGTATCCCGCGTGGATATTTTCTTCTGTCAGCTCCGATTACTGCACAGAACGAAAATGGATTGATAGGAAGCAGTGATTTGAATTGTCCTATGGAATCGTGTAGGAGTCGACCACACGTTTGTGTTTTGGGCTCCGATGTAGCTTACAGATTCATGGACGTAAAGGACAGTTGTTGCGATCTTGACCTGTACGACCGGCTTAGGAGAACAGGCATTGGTTTACAGAAAGTGTTCAATAAACCAATTACAGCCCGCGGCTGATGCCATTGGTGCAACAAATCCTCCGCTCATCCTCGCTCTATTCCACAGATGAATCTTAAGAAACGGGATTCGCCTTATCCTATCCCAGTGGAGTACACAGATTTGAACTGCGTTAAACCAAGTTATGAGATTCTAAGATTATCCTGACTCAGCGTTCTGTGATGAATACCTCGTCGTATCCATTCAATAATGGTCGCCAGTGCACCATTTCACGCTAGATTTCATGACCGATAAGTGAAAGCAAGATAAACAGGATTTTCCTGCAAGAAACAGTCCTGATGCAGTTATTTTTGATGATTCGGTTGGATTTGACTTTATCATCTAAAGCATGCATTCGATATACACGTACGTACGTACGTACGTACGTACATGTACATGTACATGTACATAAAGACCGTGATTCATGCAAGTCGAACTACCACTCCAACTAAGAAAATGCACCACAGTATAGCTGATTCCTACTGCACTACAGGAATGAATTTTTTTTCTCTCAAAAAAACTAGATTGCCTCTCGATCTCAACGCTCTAGGCCTGTAGGCCTACTGAAGCCCTAGCGGTGAGATCTGAAACCAATCTACTTCTCAGCGACTTCTGAGAACGTCGTTTTCGTTATCATTGTCGTTATTTGAGAATGTCGTTTTCGTTAAAGTCATTGTCGTTATTTGGGGCGTATTTTATCTTCCTAACAAGTCTTTCACAGGCTGCACTTCGTTCTTATGTGTACCAATCTATACCTTCTTTAATAAATATGGTTTCTGCAACTGCGTCTCGTGATTGATGATATGATTCCTGTGGAAGCTGAGGTTCAATCGCAACCACATCCAACTGACATTCTTTACAGTCTGTGAGGAGCATTAAATCGGGGTGTTCAAAATAATAAACCGCTAACAGCGCTACTTTGCCTTCGGCTATGACAACCTGTTATTAATGTCTGTCTCTCATCAGACTATCGCTGCGTGTGTTTTTTAAGACGAACTGATCAGAAGTAAGTGCACTACTTCAACGTAAGCACTCCGGGAAATTGGTTCATTTCGAAGGGATTCAGGTTCAGACTGGCGCATTGCGAATATCGGAGTCTGCCACCTCTGAAGTATGGGTTCGATCCAGTCGGATCCAGTTTGATGAAGAGCACGACTCTATTAAATTGACAGCGCAGTTTTTCCGCCGGCTACAACGTTGGCTGTTTATCCATTAATTAGCTCAGTAGGCGTACTGTCTATTGGACTGATAATGCCCTTGTCTGAGCTCCTCTCGAATCAATACTTAAAAAATGAACTGGATCTTTAAAAATCTTTCATTAATTCAATAAAGCTTCACGATCATCGATAGTTTATTCTGGGTCACTGCACCAGGAAATGATTGCCTTTGAAGGAGATTGAATCATTTTAACATGCCTTTGAGATGGTATCTACTCATCCTACGGCTCTTCCATCAGTTGTGATTAATTTCCGTTATCAAAACAAGTTTCCTTTACCTAAACAAGCAGGAACTTGTACAAGCTTATACACGGGTTGTTAAAGTAATGGAGAATTTCATTGCCTGTAACGTAAATTTGATATAAATGAAATTGAAATCTTCCTGAGGACGAGGTTTCGCTTTCGCTTTTGGCCGCTCTTGACACTAGAGGGCACTGATCGCAACACAGTCATCGGTGAATTTGTGCTTGGCGCCACATATGCTCGAAAATTAGTCTCGTCATAAATTCATCATATCATTTTATAGCAACAGTCGTGGCTCAGATTTCCTAATCCATTCCGTGAAGTCGACAGCCTGGTGAGCATGAACTAGAAACAGAATCCTAAACCATTTCCTAAACCCTGTTCATGTATATAGCAATTTTCACATCAAATACAGTGAAGCATCAAAAATCTCATTTCCTTTTACCCGACATGAGGGCTCTAATGAGCATGTTACAGCACGCTTGGTGGATTATTTCAACTAACAGAGCGGAAAGCAAAAGCGAGAAGTTTCCTCCATTTTCGAGTTGCAATTCGCTGATGTTCTTTTTCGTGACTAAAACTGGAATGAATAAATAGTTGCAGCATATTTTTTATGTGACGCTCGAATGGCGTGACCGATGGCGTCGGGTTCGGATCAACAAAACATAACTGATGAGTGTCTGGTTGAATGGGAGGTAAAAATGGATAAATCGGCCTACCCACCTTTTTGGGAGGGTTAAACCTCTGAATGCCAAACTGAACCCTAGAGATAATAGGCTACTGGTTATTCATACGGGCGTTACTCATCAGAGCAACGCCCGCGGGGCAGACGTCAGGAAAGCTTCTCAATCATCACCATCTTTCATTTTTCCTCAGCATACTACCGTTCGTCGATCACTTGTTGCAGTAGAGATTACCTATTCCTGGTAGCGATTGATATTAGCGCAGTTGTTCCCGTGCATACGCCAGCGTGGACATTGAAAATTTAGACAAATTGATCTGTTTCAGAACTACAAATCATAGTCTTTTTACGTTTTAAAGTTTTTTGGTGAGCTGGCTTTCAGGCATTCTCACTAAAACCATATCACACTTGCTCAATGTTCAATTTTGTTCCCGATTTTTCGCCCTTTTCCTCTCACGTATTATTGACTATTGATGCATTTTCAATTCAAATCATTTGGGGTCGAAGTCCCGAATAAAGGAGTTTGAATGTTTCAACCGGCTTCGAGTTTTTTGTACCATTTTTTGAGAAATTTTCGAGGTTATTTTTTGAGGACGCCTTCTGATTGGTCATATTGAATCACATGATCTCAGTATATGTATGAACTAGGTCACCACGTAGTTTGCCGCCTTATGCAGCCTGGTCATTCCACTGGCCATCGATGGTGGCGCTGACTGATATTCACAATGTCCCTGGGCCTATTAATAACACCATCGAACCGTTGCCGTTAGGCTTGTTAATGCCGTACGTCGTTCATCCGATTATTGGAATATGCTCTATTGCATGTGCGAGTTGTCCGAAAATAGGTACCATCGGGCACCCAGAGCGACGACTAACTTTAATCCACGAATCCCATTGCTCCAGACTCCATCTTTCCTGTTACCCGACATGGTGACTGGTGTACTCCTAGAAACAGCATTCATTCGTCACATTGATGGCTCCGGGTTGAATCTCCTTGTCGATGTAAATTGGTCCGGAACACCTGAGTTTTGCCGGGAGACGGTAATATTGTTGTAGCTATTTTCATCGTACATATACCTTTGATGTTCTCGTAATGACAAAGTGCTCTAAAAATGGAGTTTTTGTCGAATGCCCCTCTCGGCTTATGTGGGAAATTGATGGAGAATTAGACGACCATGTTCCATTCGGATCATCTTTTTCAATCATTGCGGAGGAAGTTTCATACTGAAACGTCCATAATGATACTAGAAACCGTTTTGGTGCCTGTTTCTTTGATGTTAAATCACGAAGAGAAACCAGCTCTGTTTCTGCTATTACTTCGGAGTTGACTTCACTTAAGTTGCGCTTCCACTACAAAAAAAGCTGGTATTTGTCCGCTCTTGTTCTGCTCCCATTACAGAATTGCCGGGTTTAATAAGTCCGGTTCTATTAAGTGCGGATCTATTTAGTTTGGATAGGTCATGCACAGTTGCAAGCGACCGTGGAGCCACCTGTAGCCGAGCATAATACTACAAATAGATCCGGTGTTATTGCCATTCCACAACAAAATTTATCCGCATCTAGATTCGGAGTATGATCGGATATGCTATCCGAACTAAATAGATCCGCACTTAATAGAACCGGACTTATTAAACCCGGCAATTCTGTAATGGAAGCAGAATAAGAGCGGATAAATACCGGCTTTTTTGTAGTGGAAGCGCAACTTATGCTGTCCGAACTAAATAGATCCGCACTCTAATAGAACCGGACTTATTAAACCCGGCAATTCTGTAATGGAAGCAGAATAAGAGCGGACAAATACCGGCTTTTTTTGTAGTGGAAGCGCAACTTTAAGGAGGGCGGAGTTTCGGGCAATAGGCTTATAATCAGTTTTTTAGGGACTGCATCAATAGTTATCATTTTTTACGCACAATAAAGTGCTACTAAACAATAGAAAAGGCGTATGAATTTTAGAGATTTGGGTTTAACCAATGATGTGAAAAGATAATTTTCCTCAAAATGGACAAAACGGGTAAAAAAATAATTTGACAAACAGCGTAGTTTCCTTCAAATGGCAATCGTCTGTTGTGCACCGGAAGTCGTCAGGTCTGGATGTAGGCCTACGATCTATGATGAAGAACGATTATTATGAAACTAACAGCGGGAGTAAGTACATGCAGGAACATCCGGTTGGAAACAACTTACCGCAACGAAGTTCGTCAAGGGTTTGTGTGAGCCTCATCGGAGGGAAGGGGTGATGTCACAGCTTTTGGTAGTCAAGATGGGTGCTTCGTTACAGGGATTAAATCGCAGTGATTACATTTCTATCGGTCCCTGCAACAGCACGTACATGTACACCTACGGAGCCTCGTTACAAGTTCGACAAAATCGATCCGTCCTTCAAAGGTGTGATACCCGAATAATCAGACGACACATACAGTTCAAATGAAGCAACAATCAAACGAGAACACGATTGAATGCACCTTTCCTAAAGAATAGCCACATATGAGTGAAGGGTCGTCTGCTTCGAGTCTGGCGCTGTAACATTTGTAGGTCAAAATCCTGGTCGAATTGCTGTGCAGCTGTATACGTAGGGACTTTAATCGTATGAACGGGGGTTCGAATCGCGTCAACAAAATAAACGTCGGTCGTGCAAACGTATTCTAAGTTGTTTGCGAAGACTCTGCTTCTGTATATGGCAGTCCTTCCCGTAAAAGGTGGCCTTGGGACATTATATTTCGTTTCGCCAGCGCTTCCTCTGCTGGCAGGCCAATAAGGGATTTGACTTCATTAAAATGAAGTCAAATCCCGATTACAAAGACATTGAAAAATTTGTCGATTCGGAGGTTGACTGGTTTCATCTTTTTGCGTATTCATTCCTACACTTTTTAGACAGAAATGTATCGGAATTCGAAAGTAGTGAATTCATTTCGAATGGAGCTGAAAATCGATCATATTTTAATGGTATAAAATAGATGATGTGCAATAAAACGGTACAGAATCACTTAGTCTATTTCAGCATCCTTTACATCAAAATGTTTGCTGTTCTGTATTTTATGAAAAACAGGAAAAAAGAAAAACTTACCTTTTTCCAAGGTGTAGAAGGTAATCCAATGGATCCGAGACTAAAACAGAAATCAGCAGAAATTCACACCTTTTCGGAATTAGCAAGGCTGTCGAAGATGAACTCCGCAAATCCCTTCACGGTACATGTACTCGTCGAACATCGTCGGTTACTGATTTGAAAAGATTCGCTTGATGTTTCGTTTACCTTCGAGAAACTGTAGAACGAGCGACCCTGGTAGCAATGTGGAAGATCGCGGGGTCCTTGGTGGGAAGAGGTCGAACACCGTTACCATCCCTTAACGTTAAGCACGTTCATGTCAATGCAGATTACTGAAGCCGACATCGTGGGGTAAAATCAGGCCCAGAATCAAATCCACCAGGGTCTGTAACCATTAAACGCATTAAGAATGCGGCCTGTTCATCTTCCTCGACCGAATTCCGCAGGGTATGGACGCAATTAACGTGTCCGTAACAGCACTTCGTTGACCACATCCACCACAGACCGCCGTCGATGCTGAGTTGACGTTTGGATCGATTTCTTTAGTCAGCGAATGCCGTGCACCGTTAAAAAGCTTTCGAGGCAGTGATCTCGAAATCACTTCACTACATTATCAATGCTAATAATTAAGTTGATTCAATAGTGCCGTTTGAGCCACGTAGGATGCCCTGTGGTGACTCTGTCGGGGTGCTCGGGTCTCTTCTCGTACGCCAACGACCAGTCGAGCACCGCCAATATTTGAATACGACGACTGCCAATCATGACCAATATAGAGCATGGATAACGAAGGGTGAATGACTGAATGTCAGAAGCAATTAATTTTTTTTTGGAAGGGATGGGGATGTAGTTGGCTATTAACTTGCCGTTGAGCCTCTCTATCAGGCGGACGCCAAACATACAAACCGACCGCCAGTATTAGTTTTTCGTCACGCTTTAGGGCATTCCATTCGTTCGAAAAATACTGTGTCATCTTGATCGATTTGTTTCAGTTCATTCTCTGACCGCGTAATGGAACCTCATCACGTATCTCTGCCCAAAGAATCGATCAGCTTTGGAAGGGGATAGTGGAACCAATTTCAGACAATCTGCAGACCACGAAACCGATAACGGAGATCAACAGCAGAGTCGTTGTTCGGAATATTACTGTTGTTTTTCTTGTGAGAGATCAGACACCAATAATCTGACAGGCGTTTACACCACAAAAAATTGTCTAAAGTGTGTGTGTGTTTGTCGCTGGTTTTCAGGCCACAGTAAGAAATGGATTGCAAAACGATACATAGGCCTACTCGAACTCACCATTCAATGACGCCTTTTTAAACAAGAGTCTCACAGATACATTCTTTAAAGTGCCAGATTCTCTGATAATCTTTTAAAAAAAGAGGAGTGTTTTACCAATGCTCAAGAATGTGGTATTAGTTGGCGGGATTAGAAAGTGTTTCCCTGGGAATTTAAAGAACAGTTACTCTGCTATTTATTACTTACTTATCTGATACGGCAGGGTTGTTTTATTGATAAAACGGAGTGCGAAAATCTAGATATCTGCACAAGAAAAAAAACCCAGTGTATATAGCCGCAAGAAAAAAATACCGGCGGCTCACGTCCTTCATCAACAACTGGATCATGCTGAAGAACAGCATTGTTTTTCTTCTTTTTGAAAAAAGTATTTTTCCCCATTGGCTCTAAGTACACGTCACCACAGAAAGAAAAGGAGTTCCATTAAGTAATGAGTAAATGATACTTTTGTGTTTGACGTATGTTTTTATTTGTCTTTACAAATAATGATGTGCCAAAGCAAAGCACGATGCCGTCTTTTGATTACCCAATAGAATCGTCAGGTGCCGGAGTGGTACCCGTCGATCTCATCATCACCCTCCCTTTAAAGCAGCGAATGGAGTCTCATGAGACTCCTCACCTCTTCTGTCCTCTCTATTGTCCACGACCGAGAAAGTGGACCAATCCATCGATTGTAAAATGAAATGGTCCATGGACCATGTGCTTACCTGTGTGAATGTAGGCTACTAGAAGAACAAATGACAAATGTTAAATCGAAATGTTCCCGGTCAAGCCTTGAATTCAAGGTACAGAGGGTACCCGGCAGACACCTGATCACACCAAGTTAGAAGCTACTACATGTAGGTCAAATAGCTACAAAACCTGCCACCAAATGACAAAATTTTGAACCTCTGTAGTCTTAAAAAATAGGTCAAATCAAAAACCTGTTGCTTGTCATGTACCAATGGTGAAAGGAGACGATCCAGTTATGAGTTGAGGAATTATTACAATTTGAGTTTCGTTTTTGCCACCTGGTGGCCAAGCTAAGAATCGAATCAGACCGAACCTTGGTGTCATAGGTCAACTGACATATGGCTGTATATGTACCAAGTTTCAGGTCAATAGCCTAGCGGTTACGAAACGTGCCACCAAATGGCAAAATTTCAAACTTTGACCGATTAAAACCCCAGCGGTTACGAAATCTGCCACCAAAAGGCAAAATTCTGAACTTTGACCTCTATGACCTTGAAAAGTAGGTCAAATCAAAACCCCTTATATATGTTATGTATCCTCATTAGATACACCTATGATAAAAATTTGGAGACGATCCTCGATCCTTTCGTTAGTTCAGGAGTTATTGCACTTTTTGTGTTTTTGGTTTCAGCCACCTGGTGGCCAAGCCAAGAATTGAATCGGACCGAAACTTGGTGTCATAGGTCATATGACCTTGGGGTATATATGTACCAAGTTTCAGGTCAATAGCCCCAGCGGTTACAAAACATGCCCTGCTAACGGACAACGACGGACGACGGACGCTGCACCATCGTAAGAGCTCACCACAGGTGAGCTAAAAAAACCGAGAACTACGCACCAGGTTTTTGCACACTGATATGACGATTCCTCCTGGCTATTACTAGCCAATCAACGGCGTCGAAACGTTTCCAGTGCGAATATCACCTAAGTGAGAGTATTCATTCTGCATAATGGACCAAGGGATGACGAAGATTTGCGCCGTGGAATCTCTCGAAATTTCCTCTTCGTTTACATGAATATAAGCGAGATATGAGACCTGGGATTGAGACTGACAAGAAAAAGGTGCGGTAATGAAAATGACAGGTCAGAATCTTGTTGCACTTCGCCTGATCAGCAGGCTTGTTGACATAATGGCTTTTTTCACCGCTTTCATGGTAGAAGTTCCGAATGATGCATGGCGTAGAACAATCATGACAGTACATGGGAACAACTTGGATCGTCTAATTAAAAGGTCCAGACGGACCACGACGCGTTACATGATTTATGATTATGATATGAATTACAACAAGATGACATTGTAAATGTCTGATGGTTCCCGCTTGTTGAAGAGGACCCTACAGGCATGACAGGCAGCCTGCTCGCAGCCATTTCGATGTGCTCAAATCAAATAATCAAATTTGACCTTGACCTTAACCTCTGATCATCAAGGTCATTGCATAATCAAAATGGGCACCCTCAATAACCTAATAGTGGGTGATATCATGCCTCTGCCTCTACCATAGGCAGAGATATTTCAAATCATCAAAGTATGACCTTGACCTTGACCTCTGATCATTAAGGTCATTGCATAATCGAAATGGGCATCCTCAATAACCAAAGTGTGGGTGATATCATGCCTCTACCTTTACCACAGGCAGAGATATTTCGAATTATCAAGTTTGCGATCAAAATCTCATGATATTTCGAACACCCGGACACTTGAGGCTGAGAATTTTAACACACATGTAGTCCAGTCCTTGGATAAGTAGGCATGAACAAAGACTTGTGTCATGTTGCTCAGTTGACAGTAGGCCTATGGCAAGTTATCTGAAAATATCAAATTCGTGATATCGATATCACCATGACCCCAACATCTCACATCAAAAGTAATCAGTCGATTCCTAGGGTATGAAAACCTAAGGGTAGAACTTATTTCCATTGCTGTAGGTATTGAAGGAGCCGAGTTATGCCATCAGATAAAAGCGTGACGGAAAATATCAAGTCAGATGTATGTTGATTACATCATGATGGAGGCATCTGATGTTGAAAATTATTGGCTCATTGGATTGCCCAGGTTGACAAACCTAGGGGTATGATTTCCAAGGCTGTAGCTGTTCAAGGAGATGAGATATGAAGGTGTGACAGACCGGACATACAGATACAGACACACACACACACACACACACACACACCTACACGCACACAGACACCATGACCAAAAACAATATGGTTCCCGATCATAATGATATACAGTACAGTAGTGATAGTACAGGACACAATCTCGATTATCAAGATACCAATGATGTAGGCTACAATGCTGTCATGGTACAACATGGATCATCTAGGCCCGTATGCACCAAACGATCTTGAAAGTTGAGCCACAACTTTTCAATTGTTCAGGTTTGCCAGGGCATGATGTGACAATGGAAAAGTTGTGGCTCAACCTGAGTTCAAGATAATCTTCGTTTGGTGCTTACGGCCCTGAGTTACAAATGATATAAATGTACAGTGCAGTATACTTAATGAACAACCTCTGGATCATCCAGATTTAATGATATAGGGCCTACTGGATAGTCAGGAACAGGCTGGATCATCGTGAATAACAATGTTATAGGCTAGAGAACAGGACACTCATAGGCCTACAGGAAGAACGAGTCACATGCACAATGATATACAGCACAGGACATACTTGACAGTACAGGAATAACGATTACAATATATACAGCACATAGTCGGGTCAAAATATGAAATATACGGCCCAAACCCCAAACAAATTGCAACAAAATGTTTTATTGTTTTAAATGCTAAGGTAGACCATACTGAGCTCCAGAAAAAAGTCTCCGGAAATCTGACCCCGGGAAAGGGGTTAATTTGCAATTTGCAATCTGGAACTGACTTTATCATTGGGCCCAAGAACAGATCTTTGTACAGGAGAATGGGAACCGATGTACAACTAACTTATGAACGGCTGGATTTACACCCCATAAATGTATTACCAATAGATAGAAACATGGCATCTTAGAAGCAGACAAGCATATTTTTAATTGTTTTATGTGAGAATAAATGACGTTTTTACGCAAATTTCACAAAATGGGTCAAAATACATAAAAACCTCCATTTCCAATAACGTAACTAGTTAAAAGCTACAAAAACATGCTTTTTCGATTAAGAGGCACCATGTTTCTATCTGTTTGTAATACATTTATNATCGGCTACGTCCTGTGTAAACATGACTGATATGGGAAAACCCCATTCAATTAATTTTATTGCGGAAGATGCATCAACCAATAGAATCATTGCCCTTCTTGGTCGCTGTAAGTGCACGATCAGATACGTAATGCAAACAATTGCGATGATATTCCAATTGCATACGTCTTGGCCTAGGCTGTCGTTATCTAAAATCAACAGTACAAATGAAAATAGGGATCAACATAAGTACTTCGATGGGTGATCGACGCATACAGTCAGTACAAAATAAAATGTGTAGCCCATCTGTTTCTATGGAAAAGAACTGTCGTGAGAAAGATGAAAATATGGCAGAAGCAGTTCACTCCTGTATAAAGTATGTTCACATGTATAAAGCCAAAATTTTTGATAAAGTGTACTTACTGAAGCAACAGTTCCCACAACGCTGGTAAGTCGGAGCTGGAGTTCAAGTTCTGCATCTCGCCCTCACGAAGCGGGTTGTCCTTGAAGTAATATACCATGTGTTTGAACGTCGTATCAGTCATTGCCTTCATCAGTCTGAAGACAAGTTGTTTGTCCAGCGTTATGTCTTTTGCAATGGATCCTGGAGTGACAAAAATATTAAATCATTTATCAAGAGTCTAAAAATGAGATTACCTCGTGGGGTAAATTTCAACTATGATTGCATGTCTAGAATCTTAGATTACGTAGGCTTATACCGTAAGAGATGGTTGTATTACTATTCGTATAGACGCGGACACTCAGACTGATTGTCTTAAGGGGGCGGTAGCCATAAGGAAGCGCACTGCAAATGGCGACTGAAAACAATTCATATTTTCTTCAAGCAAAAAGGTAGCATCGATTTCATATATTTCTATGAAATTGTTACTCTTGTTCTACATATCTGAATTGTAAACGATGTGCTTTCATCTTTCATTAATCAGCTAATTAAACAAACAATGAGACCCCCCATTTGACTTTTTCGTCATAGATTTCTCGGCAACAACGCGACTGGGACCTGGCGTTTTATCACCAAATGTTGGGTAATACATATGTGCAGGTGCCGACGTTGAGATAATTTGCAAATTCTAATTCTTAGTAATGATAATTATGTAATTTGTGCCAAAAATTGGTCATTATCTCCCGAATCCTGTTGAATAGTGAAAAAATCTCAACGTCGCGCCCTGCGCACAAATATACTGCTGCCAAATGAAAAGAAACCACTGAAACGCGATGCCTGATGGACGAGAAAAGTCTTCCCAAAATTTTCATATTTTGGCCTAAACACGCCTACGCTTTTTGAAATACGCGGGCTATTAAAGTAACCTCCTCATTGTCATTAAAATAGGCCTATGCGCACGGACGCACCGGGTGTACAAGAGCATTGTGCTGGACAATATTTTTGAAAGAGTGTAGGTTTTGGCAACGAACCATGATCAGCTTGTCCTTGACGCCTAATTTTATTAACAATACATGGTTATTCATAAATAAGACGGTTCAACCTTCGACCGCCGCACTAAAACGGCGCTGTATGTTTCCACTACCGCCCCCTTAAATAATAAAATGTGGAGCCTGATAGCCTTGTGGTTATCACGTCCGCTTAGCAAGCGGCATGTCCCGGGTTCGAATCCAGCCCGGGCCATATGGGATTTCATTCCAGGTGTGAAGGGAAAGAATGTCCTAGGAAAAACTGTCCGGGGAACAAAAGATCCTATTGTTACATTCTAATCTCTGACAATTGGTTTCTATACCCATGCCGCTTAATCCGTCATTCAACAATAAGTGGACACTTTTTACAAGGGGACACTATTTACTGCTACACCGGCTCTTCACGTCCGTCGCATGGGACAGTAAGCCGTGGTGCCTTGTACTTTGTGTCTTTGCAAGGGCAAGTAAAATACCCCATCCAAGTGAGGAACATGAGTAGCTTGTGATGGCCTCCTCCGTACTTACCAGGGCCAATAATGCTATAGCGTCGGCCCTGACGGAAAAATGAAATAAAAATACAAATACAAAAATTGTCTTAAATCCATATGCGCAGAAATAAGCTACTTGCTCGTTAAAGGTAGGTATACATGTACGAGCACCAAAATGTATAGGCCTAAGATGGTTAAAAAATGGTTACGTTGTCGAAGTACATGTGATAATCAGTTTCACTAGTCATCGGTTATTGATATCTTAGGCCTACTCACCTCCATTTTCTGTACCACCGCCACTCGCCATTTTGTGTCAGCGTCGCCAGTCTTTCCAATCCAAACAGCTGAAGTAACAGGCTTGGAAGAAGGCGTCACCAATGGTTGTCACGTCCCGCTGGCGTTGTTTTCAAGAAAGGGCACGGCATGCTGAGGGGCCGCCTCTAAAACATGTGTCCGAAAATCCAGGTGAACGATCGTTTCTAAATCAGTGTCAGTTATCGACTCGTCCGTTAACGGTTTGAATCTAGCCTATCAGCGGGAATATTAACTGGCCGACAAAGGATCGCGTCCGTTCAGGGAGACAGCAAGCGTGGTTTAGAATTCCTCTCTTAATGAAAGTGGTATTCCCCGTACGAACTACTGAATGTGAAATATTCTTTCAGAATTACCCATTTGCCTTTTCCATATCGTGAATATGTTGCGGGAATACCATTCAATGAATACCATTACCATTGCTGGAATATGTTACAGCGGACGTTCTATCAGCGCATGCGCAATGTCCTTAAATAAATGAGGAACCCGCCCGCCGTTTATCCCGACAGGTCGGCGCCTCGATCGATGAGACCGAACCGACGTCATTGACGTCGTTTTATGTGCTGACGTTGCGTCATGAAAAAATCTGCTGTACATTTTTCTACAGGAAAAAATGAGATAAAGACGTTGCCGTTATCGCTATTCTACCCCTTTATTTTAAGGAAAAAAGCAAAGGAATTTTAGAAATTTTCATCCGCGACAAGATGGTGTAAATTTTAATGTCATGCGACCGAAAAAAATGGGTTGATTTCACGCCAGAATTTAATGGAAATGACTGGAAATCACGTTGAAAAAAGAAACTTCGGTCTCATCGATCGCAGCGCCACGTCGTGACGTTAGTTCGTCCGGTTCCTCATTGAACTGGGACAAAACATATCATGCGGACGAGTCATTATAGTTTATATCTACTCAGACGTGTGTCAGTAACAGCTGGTTGCCGATCAGTAATCGAGTGATCTCGCTGTATATCATCCCAGGGCTGGATTGTTTTCTGAACAACAAAAACATCTGTTCGCTTATCACTGCATTAAATCTATTTAACTAACGGCGATGTCATTTTTTAACAACCGCTGGAAAGAGAGGCGTAAAATCGCATATTTATTTTGGCCAATGAATTGCAATGATGTAGGCCTAGTGTAGCGGGACCATCGAAATTTTCCCAGTGAAATTCTGTCTCCCATGAATAAAAATGACATGATTCCGTGATCGCGTGGGTGAAAAGGAGAATTCACCTGTCTCCAGTTCATTTCCAAGGCATATGAATAAGCGTGGTCCTAACTGTTGGCCACGGGGACGAGGTTTTGTCGATTCGGAATTCAAATCAATGGGGAATTTTTCTGCCGTCGGTGGCCGTAAGAGGCCGCCTGTTACCGGTCCTAGAACGTCGCAAAATTTGGCGTCAAGTGCGTGAGCCACGGCGCCCACGTTTTCCCAAAAACAGTGACGAAAGATTTCGATATTTAATGAATTGCTCGAATGGACTTGCAATGAAGTTAGTTGCAGATTTCATTGCGGATTCATTTGATGCGCGAAATTCGCAATTTAAAACATCTTGCCATACTCCACGCAGCGTTGAAATTTTTTGATACTTGGATGAAAATTTTAACACTGCCATTGACGCTAGATCGCCATCTTGAAAACCTTGACGTCATCGTCGGCGGGCTGGTCTATCACGTGACACGAACTTCTGTTTCAAAATGGTATTATTCGCAGAAAACAGTATTTATCTTGTCGAAAATGAAACAGAATAACTTTATTATTACTTTATATCTACTCCACCGATGTTTGTATCACTCTATACCTTTATACGCCCATCTTCAACGATCTATATTG
>NMRB01000173.1:527612-538073 GCA_002633025.1 Notospermus geniculatus | reverse complement strand
TGTTCCTTGCCCCCGAAAACCTAGGGATAGACACCAAGATCATCAAATTTGAGTTAATAGTTACAGACTTACGGCCATTCAGAGGTGTCGGCGGCCATGTTTGACGCCATATTGGATTTCCGTGTTACGTAATGGGCCGACATTGTTTCTTATTGTCTTAATGTGTTCCTTGCCCCCGAAAACCTAGGGATAGACACCAAGATCATCAAATTTGAGTTGATAGTTACAGACTTATGGCCATTCAGAGGTTTCGGTGGCCATCTTGGGCGCCATCTTGAAAAAAACACTTTTCCGGGGGTCCAACTTTGGTAAACTTTTAGTATGTTAAAAAGTACACTAAAACCTACCAGAATCAATTGAAAAACCTTTTGTAGCAATTTTTTGGGGGTTAAACTGTATTTTGACCTGACTAGATAGCAGGACTGGGCCCTAGAGTATTTTATGTTTAAATTACAACAAGAATGTCAGCTAGCCTACGGTAGGCCTAATATAGACAGTTTATTGAATCAAAAGGCCCTCTAGGAGCAAGTGGTAGCCTAGGCCTACAATCATGATAGCCCGCTTTACCCCCTATAGGCCTACATGATTTTTATTGGTGGAATATAGAAAGAGACAAACAAAATAGAAAGATACAAAACTACAAAGGCATAGAAGAGCCTAACGCATCAGTCCTAGCGATGAGATGTGGAACTAATCCCTGATGAAGTTATCTAAAATAATCTGTGATGAAGAATTACTGGCTGTGATGAATAACTGTGATGAATATCAGGTTCCGTTGTGATGAATAACTGTGACAAATAACTTGGCTATAATACTTTATTTGTCAAATTTTATTTTATTTTATTTTATTTTATTTGTCACAATGTTATGTAAATGTTATGTTATGTTATGTAAATTGGTACATGGTACATTGTACATGTATGTAAATATTTTTATGTGACTTTTATCCTGACCTCTATGTACGTGTATGAAAGGGTAGTTAATTGTTAATAACTTTGTACGAATAAATAAATAGATAAATAAATAAATAAATAAAATAAATAAATAAACAGGGCCGGGTCCATCGGGTTTAGAAATGGGGGAAACCCTCAGTTGGCGCGCACCAAAGGTGCGCGCACACGAAGGGGGGTCCGGGGGGCTCCCCGGGAAATTTTGGAAAAATCAGCTCTGAGATGCAATTTTCCAGCATCTTAGACGTGAAATACGGGACGATTTCAAAAAAATGCAGTAAAAAAATCATTGCCCCGCAAAAAAATAGGGGGGGGGCACGTGCCCCATGCCCCCCCCCCCCCTCATTGCTCTGGACCCGGTGTAACGTCGATCAGTGTTCCCCCTATTTCTGTGCTTTCTTATTGTTTCCCTCCTGACGGATTAAGCGGCAACTTGGAGGAATTATACAGTCAGTATAATTCCTCCAAGGCGGCAACTAACCCACAATAACCAATCTAGGCCCCGTCTATTGTTGGGGAACACTGAGCTACAGAAACACTCACAGATGTTACACCGGGCCTGATAAAAATATCTTATCTTATCTTGAATTGAGCGCCACGGGGAGTGTAGCGGCGAAGGCTGAAACCAGTCTACAAGACAGCACGTGGTTCTGTTTATATCAACCTCTATTTGTTATCACGATGTTGATTGGATAAGCTCTTTAAAATGAACCAACCAAAGATGTGGACATATCGTCACTATGGAAAGGTGCCAAACCAGATGCCCGGATGAAGACAGAAAGATGTGATCAGGATGAAAATGGTGTCTGATGTGTATTTTCTTCTTTATTTTCTCCTTCTTGGAGCTTTCGCCAGCATGATACCCCGCGTCAGCAGCCTGGTGGTCAGCACTTACAACATATGGAATGTAATGTTCCATTGGGAAGTCAGGAAGCTCAGGATTGTAGATATGGTAGGGCCTGCCTGCCCTAGCCTAGGCCTACCTAGGCCCTAGGCTAGGCCGGGTACATGTTATGTATGTAGCTACCACTGGCTACCGACTACCGTACGGCGTATACATGGTATACCCGGTAGGCCTAGGCCTACTAACTGTCATCATACATGCATAATATTCATTCACCATGTCCATGCATGCTGATGAGTGATGTCCATGAATGATCAGGTCTCTGACTCTGTCTTCTTATCCAATCCATCCCATGACCATGTTATCATCATGCACTGCATGATGCAGTCAGAGTCTCTCGCCAACACGAGGCCAATAAAATCCTCATTGCCAATACTAGGTTCCCCTATCCATCATTTATGACCATTATATCGATAGGCCTATGGTACTTTTGATCATGACATGATTGATGAGATAGTGATGCAGAAAAGTGATTGACTTTGACATGTTTGAAGTGGAGTCCCACTCACGATTACAAATTTACAGTTAGGCCAAGGCCTAGCACCGAAAGCAGTTCTGCTTAATTAATACTTTAGCCTATGCTTTGATAGGTAACTGGTGATTTCGGCCCACGCACGGTGATTTAGGCCCGGTGATTTAGGCCCCAGTTCAGTTGGTGCCAAATTACCATTCGGCCCTGTGTCAATTAGTTTTGCTGGTTACTATATTATTAGGCTACGTCGTAGAATAAGAATTAAAATTTATTTATTAATAAGACAAACTGTCAGTGGTTTTTAGTTTGATAGATAACGAAATGAACCATGGAAGACATAGGCATCATAGGGGCTTACATTTTTACCATGAGCGATGCGTAACTTGTCTGAATAAAAAAATAAACTACATTTTTATGATGAGATAGGGCCTAGGCCTAATTAAAAATTGTTTTTTTTCAAGGGGGGACAAAGGCCTGGGCATACAGTGTAAGTAGGCCCCCTATTATGCCTGATGGTGAATTATGGTCGGGCCTAAATCACCGGGCCGAAATCACCCTGGGCCGAAATCACATGAAATCCTTTGATAGGCTTGCCTCTAGTCTAGGCCTAGTCTGTTTGACTAGGTTACCGGTACATAGGAGTCGTATTTCTTGGACGAAATTAGGCCTAGGCCTACAAGATAACTGGCTTGAACACCCGGCCCAATTTTGGATTTCAGTTTTTGGTTCTCAACTGCATTCTATTTCAGATTGAGGAGACAAAGCCAGATGTGATCGCCTTTCAAGAAGTCCGAGCTGATATCACAGGAATGAGAAATCAACTGAATGAACTGCAAACCATGCTGCCAGCTTACAAATGGAAACATTTTCATATTGCCAACCAAGTAACAGACTTGGCAAGGCAGGGAAGTTATCTGAAGGGCTGGGAAGTAGAAGGTATGTCAAAGTCATCTGCTGACAAAGGCTGCCCATTGTGCTTGATGCTATAATCTGATATACATGTACATGTATTGAAAATTTAAATACCGGTAGTGTAAAATATTCCCCACATTGTCACATTTTGGTATTACCGGGTACCTTCTCTCATGGTTTCAAAATCTCTAGATCGTCTTCATGAAAAAGCTTTTTTTCAGGTATTGGTCTCCTGAGTCGGTACCCAATCATCAAATCCACTGCCAAGACACTGTCTTACCGTAAAGGCCCTGACAAGAACAGACGTGTTGTGATCCATGTGGCAATCAATATAAAATATATCGGTATTTTCAATATAGCAGTGGCTCACTTCTCATACGATCGTCATCAACAATGTCTCAATGCTGCTGAGCTGAAAAAATATATCATTGGTATGTATTATATACATGGTGTCATTTTAATGTTATTTTTGTACTTGTACATATACTGGAGTTTAAATTATGATTTAGTTAAAAACAACTGTAATGTCACTGTGTAAAGCATATCAATAGACCGCATTTGTTCCCACTGTGTCATAAGTTTTAGGGAAAAGACGATGGAAATTTTTCAGTTCTGTTCTCCTGAAGGTTCCTCCCTTTGGTAAAATATCAGTTGTCATTGCTTAGAGCCACTTTTGAAATGATACTCGGCTGATACCAGAAAAGAGGAAGTGAGTTCAAAGAAAATTCATCTTACAGATAACAAATTGGAAAATATGATTGTTGTTGGCGATTTCAACACGTACACTGATTTCGAGGGTCCTATGGATCTGTTGACCAATGAGAAGGTTTGGAGTAAGTGTCAGAATGTCGCCCGAGATGTCCTCTCTGGAACCAGGCGGAGAGTGCTGCTCTATGATGCATGGGCCCAGTGCAAGGACAGCAGCAATGGATTTACCTTCAGTAATATGGTACGCAATAAATTCCCTCGAATTCCTGGCAATCGTTTGAAATTTTCTTCAACTTGAGATGCATATGCATGTAATCTGTGTGTAATTGATATTTTCTCATTACTTTATTCTTCAGCCGACTCCAGGACTTGAGAGCCGTCCAGATCGGATCTTCATTTCAGGGAACATGAAGGTCTTGTCATGCAATCGCACCGGGGACTCGGCTCATTACAAGAAATTGTATCATAATGCTGTTTTGTGGCAGCGACTAAAGAACATGGTTCATGCAACAAAGTCTGCTTATCATGGAAAGGTTGGGCGAACATGCCCTCATGATTGTGGGCCACGGGGCTCCTGTCGATGTGGGGTATGTGTGGCAGAAGGAAGCCGAAATACCTGTGATATACCTGATTGCAGTGAGTGCAGTGCTGATCTTTACAAATATATTTATGTATACATTATTGTTATTCCTGTTCTGGTTGTCCAATTCTTCTATGCAGCTGTGAAATCCCTTATTGTTTTGAGGGAACAGAAGCAAGCGCTGTTCGAAGCCATTGGGTGCTATTGTTGTTTATGTTATGCAAGGTGCCCGAAGTGTGTGTCTAAGTCATTCCGGAAATTAGACCATTCAATATTCCTGAAGATGTGGCCATTCTGTCAATTACCTGCCATCCCCCTGATGTTTTTTACTGCTTTCCTTCTGATGGTCTGTGTCACTAATGCAATGGGTAAATTTTCCCAGTTTTATGACACATTTCAGACAATGCTACCAGAGGAACTTTATCCGTCTGATCATTTGATGCTGACCTCAGAAATAAGATTGTTATTACCATAAGAAGATTTTTAGAATTTCGGTCCTATTCCAAGTGACAAATGATACAATCTTGTCATGCTGTAACCCTTTTCGACGTCGCAGTCTTTTTCAAGGCTCTGAGGCGATTCCTGCCTGTGCCATCACTCACAGGTTGTTGATTTCAATTCTGGTCAGGCCCATTCCTGTGAATGAGCACGAGATGGTGCAGTGGTTGAACATCAGGTTTGCCACTGACAGGCCATGGGTTCGATTCCTGTTCGTGATCTCAGTGGGTCCGAAATTATAAGATGATGAGCTGCTCTTTGTATTCCATAGAAATGTTTCTGTAAAAGGACTGGGGAAAGTTGATGGTGTAAAGCAGTTTGAGACTAACTACTGAGGAAATTACTAAAAAATGCTACCTTCACATTATTACCATCATTATCATTATGACTCAGACTTGATGTGTTTTCTCTGGGGCTGTTGTTTCCTCCTACAATCCACAGGAAATTGCTCAGTGTTGTCTGTAGGGTTCATGGTGCCATGTTCTATGCTCAGTTCCCAAATCAGTATTTCTATTCTACCTTTCTGGTGTTTGCAGTCAGATGGAAGGCATTGAGGTAATTGACACTGACTGTATCACACCCTATGTGCCCTCAGGTGGGCTGTTGGCAGTGGTCACATCTGTTATGCAGTCTGGACATATTAAACTCTGTGAAGTGTGCTATGTAAATGTTGTATGTTATCATTATCATTGAAATACAGAGTTGAGAGTTCCTTCAAAGAATCTACATGACTGAAGCTCAGATTTACTCATGGTCAGCCACAGTCTGGTCTCCTATGCCCTGTTTTAAGGTACATGTACACCTGGGGCCGGTTGCACAAAACTCACGATAGCGCTAACTTGGTGTCAGCGCTAACTTTATGTTAGATGACGTAAAAATCCCTCGTCTTTTTTACGTCATTTAACATAAAGTTAGCGCTAACACCAAGTTAGCGCTAACATGAGTTTTGTGCAACCCAGCCCTGGTGAAATGCGTCAAACATATTTAAAAAGAATAAAGCTGACGACCCTTACAGCAAGGGCCCACTCTACACACATTACTTTTACAGAACAGACAGATCAGTCTGTGATTTTTTCTGACTGAAGAATAGATCCTGTACTACATTTCATCTGTAAATATCTTTGTCAGTTTTTATGCAATGCATTTGTTTTGGTATTTGGACAGAAATTCTGTGATTTAGTCAAGGAAAATAATTCCAAAGTAGGCCTATTTCAATAAAATCTGATCTCTCCCACACTCATTTTATAATGGCTCATCTTAAAGTCAATTTCCCATCGACCGCAGAATTCCCTTCAGACAGCCTCATGCAACCCTTTCATTCCTTTCGCATTGACTCGATGTCTATTTCACTGACGAGACTGCCTCTGTAAATATGCCAAAAATAGCCGTAGAACCAATCCTTCAGCCATTTTCTCTTGTTAAGCTGTACATACTGTTTTGCCTGTTAATCTTTTTGCAACGTGACGAAAATATTCCAGGTTTTCGCATATTTTTTATCTTCTATTTGATCGTTGTGATTATTACTGGTATTGAACCAATATCTTATCATGTTTGAGTCACTTTAAGCATTTGTTTTCAATTATGAGATGTTGATGTTATTGAATTTTTTTCTGTTGACTTTAGTTTTTGATTTGCCTGCTGGAAGTAAGAATGATCTGAATACAAAGCAATTCCGTGGATATCAGATATTTAGTACTTCTCATTCCAATAACATTAATCCAAATGATTCCGGAATCCTCCCCACATGGTATGTGATTTTATCCATTTATTTCCCCCAATCTTCTCAGGGACCTCCACTCAGTCCCAATTGGTCACTACCTCATACAGTTGTATTATTTGTGACCAATGATCGTCTTTGGGTGAGACAGACTTTATGTACCAGTTCTTCATTTGTTCAGTGGTTTTCCTACTGATCAGAGTTCCTCGATGCCAGAACATCATTGAAGTACATGTATGGATGCTTGTCATTCAGCCTTCAATGATAAACGACGGTGTCCTGACTTGTGAGCAGTGGGAGGATGGTCAGTTGAAGTAAGGGCAATACTATATACTGCTGTACACTGTGTCGTACAAGATACTGCTTTTACTTTAATTGACCATGTTTTCACTGATTACAGTTGAAGTTATCACTGTTTGCTAGGCCAGCATTGTACTCTGGAAATCTCGTTGATGATAGATGTGCTGGTACACACGGGATGCCCGTGCACTTGTTATAAATTGATGCACAAATTTTAAACTTTTACTGTGTTCTGTGTACAAATATTCTATGTATTGTTTGTTGTAAGACTTAGGTAAAAACACTGTTGCCACTCATCGCCAGGTGATAAAAATTACCTATCGTGTCCTTGTGCATGGTGGCAGGCTTAATGATATGCAGATGAGAACGGTACCGGTACTATAGCCCATTCCACATTGTCATCAAATTTTCTGAATATGCTCAACATGGGCCTACACGTTGACTATACTGTTCGAAAGTCGTGGGCCCTGAATTGACAAATTCAGACTATATTGATAAAAAAATCGACTATGTGGAACAGGCTTATGCATCACTACCAATGAGTGTTAAAATGTTCATTAGTTTCTTCCTGTTTATCCAGTTTGATCCATTCTTTATATCTGATAATAGATTATTTGTATCTATTATTCATTTATTACAGTATTAATCTGCAGAATGAAGCAACCTCTGATTCGGAGCAAGATCTGGTTTATTGGTCATGAATGGATACAATTGGCATGTGTATAGAATCCTTGTCATTACATGAACAAATAGGGAAAATCTGAACTTGCTTTTATTTATGGTCTTTTTGCTGTATGATAGGCTGCTATCCATGCTAATTGATTCATTACACGATCCTTTATTTACTGTCGACAACACATCTTGTTTTGAATCTCAGATTGCGACATTTCCACATTTATTATAACTTCCTTGTCTTCTATGAACATGTTAGTCACTGTGGTAGAGGTCTACCATGGGTTTATGATGTACGGTGAAACATTGGTGTCAGTGGTTTCACTATGGTAGTAATGAAAGGGCCTTGAAAAGTTTATCTCTTTCCTTGCTGAGTGATATCAAAGACCTATGAAAATATTGTGACTGTTGACGTAGACCATTTTGACAGTGCATTCATACTGCAGCGGTGTACTTAACAAAATTGACTCTACCCAAGTATTTATCATGTTTTTTTCCAGTTCAACATAGGCTATGTGTTGTTGAAATTTTGTGCAATTCAGACCTCAATCAGAATTATATTTTAAGGAGTTTTACAATTTTATTGTTGTGGAATAATATGAAAAAAATACTCATTCACATTGTTCTTTCTCAACTAACATCTCTTGGCTACTTTGAGATTATTTCCCTCTCTTTACTTTACATGTACTGCTTTCTGTGAACTGAAAGGAATTCACAGGAGAGTTTTCTCGTGGAATTTTGCTCACAATGGGCAACTCATCATGTTTGTTTCCTTACGGCGCACGCTGAGACAATGACAACAACTGTTCATACTTGAGTTGCCCATAGAGAGCAAATTCGCATGAGAATATTCTCAAGTGGATAGACATCTTTCGACAGCACCTGTTGGTGGAGTCTGCGATCAGACTTATTTTCCAAGGCACTGTCGGGTGTCATCACGGTCTCCCGATGTTCTGACCTCGTCTTCTTTTGATCTTGTCTTCCTTTCAGTTTACCGGGTACTTTCAATATTTTCCTCTTATGGGATGTTAGATTCTCTCTTCCACATTGTCATTTTATGATGAATTTTGGATAATGCAATAAAATCTTATTGATCTTCATTTACACATTGTCCTGCGTTTGTCCATCAAAACACAGCTACTGTGCATCCTCCATTGGTTGCTGCTACATGTAGTAGAGACTCAGTGTCTTCAAAAACACCCCACTTCCATGAAATATGTTCCTCAGATTCCTTTCACCTCCTTATGCTATAATATTTGTCCTTGTCATAAATTTGCAGGCCCCGTATTCATAAAGCTACTTAAGTCTAAGTATGATACTTATCTTTTGTGTTCAACAAAGGATAAGTGTCATACTTAGACTTAAGTAGTTTTATGAATACGGGGCCTGAAGTATACAGGATAAGTCTCCTGTCTGCATAAAATAGAAGGACAGATAATGGGGAGTGGGGTGGGGTGGGGGAGGGGAGAGATAAGGAGGTGCACTACTGCCAATTTTTTGCTTTTTCATCGCTATGTTAGTAACCAAAGATTGGATGCAAGTCTTCGAGAATATATACCAGACTGATGTCCCTTTGTTTCACTTCTTACTACAAAAGGAACAAATCACCAGCAAAACTAAATCACCGAGTTATCTAAAACCAACAACCTCTGTTTATCGCTGAAAGCTGTTCGTATATTTTGATTACAGATGATTCCTATTTCATTAGCACATGTTAGCCTTTAATCACAACAGTATCCTTTCTCCCTTCTACTCAATTTGGCCATTACCATACCAACAACCAACACACTGTCCGTCAAAACACCATCCAAGAATCTATAGGGCTGTCTGTTGATGTGCATGAACCTGTACATTGAAACCTCTCTAAGCAGACACCTCAGCCAGGAGGACACCTCTATTGCAAACCCCAAAAGTAAGACCCAAATTGGTCACCATTTCCGTATCTGAAGTGGTTGATGTTGGTTAAAATTTACAAGTCATAGGAAATCTGGGACCTTTTTCAAAAGATGGTGGAATACGTGCCACTCCGCAAGTTGTCTTCTACCTTTTGCCTGATCCACGCTGTCAAATTTGAATCTGACTGAGGGTTTTGAATACCGTATCGTTTAAAATCTGTGGGCCCTAAATTTGCATCTTCATGATTGTACGTGATGTGACACGATTGTTAAGTAAGTTAACACATCCTAAGGATCTCTTGAAGTGAAGAAGTGTCCACTGAGGAAAGGCACTTGGGCGAGGTTATTCACGGGCTTTTCAGTTCTTGCCTGGGTCTTCTTTGAGCGTGACAGTACGATTGAAGACCAGCTGAAAAAGAGTAGATATATTGTAGAGTCGTAATCGCAGTGTGGTTTGATGCCATTTTTATTTGTTAAGTCACATAGGGAGGCTACAAGCATTTTTGGAGTAGGAGAGGTCCCACAAAATGAGCTGAGAGAAAATCACGTTATTAAGTTCTACACAGCATAATATCCTTTCTTTTCTAATGAACAACAAAATGATCACTGACCATGTCTCATCAGCCACCCATGCTGCGGTGACACCAGGGGCCAAAATATGATTCAAGGACTGCAAAACAATAAGCTTCATACATACTTTTTCAGAAGTAGAATCAGGGTCAACACTGAAGTATCCGTTCCTCTCGAACTGGAACTGATCATAAACTTTGGCATCCTTGACCGACACATCCACTAAAGCATTGTCAATCACTGTCAATGTATTGTCATTGCAATCTGTTATGAAGCCTCCAGG
>NMRB01000173.1:449109-488317 GCA_002633025.1 Notospermus geniculatus | reverse complement strand
GGGATCGTCTCCAAAATAGAAACGTTTGGAATTCGTTTAAACGAATTTGAAGCGGCTTCTTCAAAACGAAATTTAAACGAAAAAATTCGTTTGAGAACTGACTGAAAACCGTTTGGCATAGCATACATTTTCGTTGCAATTTCGTTTGATATTTTTGTCATGAGAAACGTTTCTCCAGAGACAAACGTTTGGATGGTATGAAACGAAGTTGAAACATTTTCTTCCCCTCGCTCCAAACGTAAATCGTTGACACGAACTTCCAAACGTTTGCCGAATCTGGCGACCGAGGAGGATGGGTCGACGGAACATAGAGGCCTAGCCTACATGTACATCAATTTAATATGACGAAACATCCAACTTTGGCTGGGTGCTTGAATGCACAAAGTATGTACGACATGATTACATAGATGATGGTATTCAAAACAGATCATGATGAATTCATTCCAATCGATCGACCTCAGAAGTCAAGTGCTTATGACCTCAGAAGTTGAAAATGAAAATAAATTTATTTCATGATCGAGATGAAGCACCATACACCAATGTGTACAATGGTGTCGGCATACATGATCAGTAGGCCTAGGCCAAGACATAGCCTAAAAACCGATGAAATAGCCTAATAGTTAGGCCTATTAGATATTAAAATGAAAATGCCACTAAAACAGATAATGATCAATTCATTCCAGACAATCAACCTCAGAAGTCAGTGGTTACGACCTCAGAAGTCAAAAATGGAAATAAATTATTCATCACCATGTATAAAGGAAGCATCTTTACACATAGGCCTCGAGGCTATAGGCTAGGCCTGGGCCTAAAATTGATAGGCCTACCCGGTACGCCTAGAATACAACGGACATAGGCCTAACGGAGGATGAGCTGAAGGACTGAAAACCAATGCCGACCTGAACGACAGTATATAGGCCTATCAAATTCACTACCGATAGGAGCCTTTGATACGGAAAGAATGACATGCACATCATGACATGTAGGCCTATCGCTACCGCAATGCACCTATGACGCCAAAAAAGCAAAAACGTTTCATTTCGTTTGGATTTCGTTTGACACAATTTGAAAACGTTTTTGCATTCTATTTGGCGCATACGTTTGCTTTTCGTTGGGCAGATAAACGTTGCTCTTCGTTGTGGGTACTTTTCGTTTGGGGAGAATTCGTTTCAAATCCGTTTTGAAAATCGTTGGAAAATCACTTCAGTTTCGTTGGACTACAAAAATTGCAAACGATTTTGAAACGACATTGACATTCATTTCAAACGCGTTTGAAACGAAAACAATTTGGAGACGATCCCTTATTCAATAAACAAATTCAGCCTTTCCAGAATGCTGAGAAGCTTGCAGGTTCATTGTAATAAAGGATACTGTGTGATGACATTGCCAAGTAAGTAGGCCCACATCTTTGGGCAACTGACTCCAATGACTGGGATGATGAGTGGTTCTGAAAAGGTGAACAAAACATGATGGATGGAAATGCTTTTACGAGTTGATGTCACTAGCTCATAAGGAATGTAACAACTGTATGACAGAATGCAGAAACATACAGTAGTCCACACAGTGAAAACATCGACCATGTAGCATATCACAGTGTTGTTTATGACTTTTGGAGTTTTGTAGTGAGTTCAGTCAGGGGTGACGTAATTAGTGGCACTTTGTGCACCTGAGCATCCCAGGATTCCCTTAGATGGCGAACATGGGTAGACAGCATCACATTATTATGATATTTATAACTGACAGATATGTTACCTGATTGTGAGTATAAGATACAATGATTCCAAATATCACCCGCCAGGAAAGCAAAAAATGGAAGCGGTAATGCATGCTGAAATGGAATATTTAGTACACAGTCAATATGATGTGGTAATATTCTAAGTAATTGAAGTGGGATGGAAGTTGCTGAACAACTGATTTCAGAACCTAAGATCAGTGAAGTTTTTAAAGCTAATGAACAGACAAAAAGGCCAGGATTCTTGTAAACAACATCATGGCAAGGTTTGAGTCTCCTAGTCCATCAGCGAAACTTAACACAAGTCAAGCAACGCACTTACATTATAAAAGAGTGCTTCCTTGGGGTGTTTCCCAAACCTTGCATAGATCTGTTCCTGGAATATACCCATTCTGGCGGACATGAATAAGGCAAACAGCAGCATAGCAATACCTGGAATTAACAATATCTGTGTTAGATTACGGCTGTCATGTCTCTTTCAAACACATTTCAAACACAAACACATTTTCTATCTTCCCCTCGATAAATTATGGGTGAATTTCTTTAACAATTGATGTGTGATGCGTTCCAGGTACATTAACTATTGTGTGAGTGCAACGACGGCACAAAATATTGTGCCTTCATGTGGGGCTGAAATATTAAAGATATCGTACACTTACCCACACACCATCTGAGATATTCATGCAGTAGCTCTTCCTCAGATGGTGGGTCTTCATCTACACCTCCCTTTTTGTGTCCTTTCTAGAATAATAAGATATCAAATCACTAAAGACCGGCCAAGGTACTGAGATATCCTTGTATCTGATATCATTTCCCAGGACTGCCTATTCAACTTTCTGACCAAACTTTCACAAAAGTGACAATGTTTCTGGGGAAATGAATACTCACAACATCCTTTGATGAGACTATCGTACAAATTGATATCCCAATACTGATCATCAGGACTGAAAGGTACTTGGATAACTTATAACTGAAAGTACAGCGAGAGATATTTATTTCAAATCCTGACTGAACATTCTAAGAGCACTTGTGACATGGCATAAGATGGGGACTCCAAGCAACAATTGCCACTAATTGCTAACCAGGTAAAGACAAAAGATTAACTCCTTCAATGCCAGTCCTTCACAAATGAGAGGTCAACTAAACTCAGGGTATTCATCAGGATGAAAATGTGAACTTTGGCAAGTTTCATGACTCTTATTAACACCTAAAAGATAGGAATAACATCCCGACACTTGCCTCCTTTTGAGTATTATCACACCCAGGATAAGATTTGCCATCAAACTCCCCTGAAAACAGAAGAATTCTTTATCAAGTAAAACAATCAAATTCAGACAGCCAGTGAAACCAGTTGAAAATCACATGGTAAAAAGTTTCAATAATGTACAGTAATCATTTGTTGCTTCAAAAAAATGAAATGGTCCATGGACCATGTGCTCACCGGGTTGGACAAAATAGTCTAATGACAGAGGAGGTACAAATCAGTTATGAGCAATCTGGTAACGGACAACGACGGACGACGACGACGGACGACGACGACGACGGACGACGACGGACGCACAACCATTGTATAAGCTCACCACGGTGAGCTAATGACATCAAGATAAGCTGTGAATTGTCTTTTTTTTCTTCGCTACCGGTATAACTTCTGATATATCGGGGTTATTTTTGCATCATGTAATACATGATGTCTCTACCCTGTCTAATCTGTAATAATCTATCATGAAAATCTATGACCTTTGTGATCTCTGTGATCTGTTTTGATGCTTCTTATACATGTGCCAGTTGTCACCAGCTGCCATGGACTGACAAAATGATGCAGCAGGCCTATCTTCATTCTGTGCGAATATGTATTCAGTGTCATTGATTTTCAATATCGCTGCCAAGATCTGGTTACCTATACCAGCTGCAGAGGGCTTTTAAAGTAATCTTTTGCACAGAACTCATATTATGTTTGATAGGCAACACTGGGACATACTTACTGCTCTGAATATCATGTGCAATGGCATCGAAATGTTGAAATTGAGAGCATAATTGTTCACAACTTGCACAACAAAGAAGATTGCAACCATCAGCAGGTAATTTCTGGAACGACATAAGCAAGTTATTGAACAAGCATGTAAAAATCAGTGCATGTACCGGTATGGTTATTGTAAGTTGTGCCATCATTTTGGACACTGATCTCCCACAGGTACCGTACTGAGAACATATGAATGAACTTCATAGTGGTTATGGCTTCCTGTTTAGTATAATCACGTACGGTAATGAAAGACCAAGTCTACCTTCCATCCAATGACAGGCTTAGGAAGATGTAGGCCAGTCTACTTCATTGTACTGTACCTACTTTATATTTGAGCACTGCAGGCCAACCACCAAGTACCGGCAGTGCTGTAACAAAAACAAATATGATCCACCTGATACTTCAACTACCGGTACCTGTACCTACTTGAATGGTATATTTCTTGGGACAGTCATAAACTTGGTTGTGAAGAGCAGTCCTTCACTAGCTATGAAGAGGAACTGCATGAACGTGATGATATTCCCGCTGCCAGGGTGTTCCCTAAAAGAGAAGGGGAAAAAAGTCTAAAAGTAAAATGAAACATTCCATGCCTCACAACAGTCTGGATGCCACCGGAACCCAATCAAGGAGAGGTTACATTCGTCTTCCTCCCCCTGCAATCTTTGACATCCACTGCTGAAGTTGCTACATAAACAGTAGGCTAATGGCTTATGGTAGCTATCCACTGAGGACAATGTCAAGGTCAGTTAAGGAGAGGTTGGCCCCTGGATTTAAAAAAAGTGCAGGCCTAGAAGTACATGTATAAGTGCTGGCCTAGTTATTTTTAAGTCAATACCACTGAGGTGTATGTTCCATCAATTTTTTTCCAGGTGTGTGTAAAATAGGCCACAGATTTCCTATAGTGTTCTCGCACAGTTCCAAATTGGTGGTACAATGTAATTTGAAAAAGCAATATGGAATTTTTAATAAAAGGTCACTAAAATGTTCATGTATGCCTGCAGTAACCGAGATTATGATTGGGTGATTTAGGGCAGTTTTCCAGAGTGGCTGAGTGACCACATTTTGTGCCAGTTATAAGTTTTGGTTGTATGAAAGTTCATTAGGCCCCTATTGGTGTGATGATTTAATCCAGATTGTAACACCTCTTTCCCTTCATCAACATTTATAGGCCTGTTTCTTTCTAACCCGAGAGGCCTTTGGCCTACACTGCATGAGAAGGCGTACTGGTAACTGATGTGATGGAGAAGATGAATTTTTCAGTGTAAAGGATAACCACTATGCAAGAGGGGCTGATCAACAACTTCTTGGCTGAAAAAAATTATAGGCCTAAAATTATATGTGACTTTCGTTTAATTTTTCAATTGGTAGGCCTGGGTGGGCATAACTAAGCCTATGATACCAGACATGCCAGAGTGATATTGAAAAAGAAGACCCAAGCAATGAAGACTATAATGTACCGGTACCGGTAGATCTATAGGACTAGTGAAACCGGTAGGCCTACTACGGGTTGGGGTAAACCCTTGCGAGGGCAGCCCTAGTTTTCATGTTTTTACTGTCAATCAAGGCGGTAGGCCTACTGTAGTCGCTAGGTTACCGGTAGTATACCCTCTAGGCCCCTAGGCCTACAGACCTTTTGGCCCAGGTCAGGGCCATGTAGATCTACCGCTCAGCTATTGCTTGGCCTAGTTTTAGGCTCAGGTAGGTTAGGCCTGTTTGTTTGATTCACATTGTTGATTAGTATTTTCTTACTTCACAAGAAGTTCAAGGAAGAACACATTACTGCAGCATCCAACCATCACCAGAGCAATTCCTATTCCTGGATGCATGATCTAATCGACCGTAGAATAGAGTAAATAGAGAAAGAAGAGAGAAATCGGTAGACGAATATGCGCAAGTCCGTTCCTTGGCGAAGTAAGGAGTACAAGAGCCACAGGCTTAGTAGGATGACATCATGACATAGTGAAATACAATGTAGGCCCACTGAAGCTTGGTTACTTTGACCACCTTCAGATGGCGTGGTGTATAAAATACGCCATCTGACGGTGGCCAATGGAACCAGTATTCCAGTAACTTGTAGCGTGTTCGTTTACTCACCTGAGCCTCCCCTGGGTGAGGACTACAGGGTTCTTTTACCTCGCCGAGGACGGAGGTGGTTTAGGCCTAGAATAGATGGGGAAATATCCCAACATACCTTTCGACAAAATGGCGTCGAACATGCCGAATCCGTCATTTTTACGCAAATTGAATATAAAATGGTCAGCATGCAACTATAGATAGATAAGATAGACAGTGAGGATAAAGTGGCTACCAGGGCGACTTTCATTTTCTGTTGTCCGTGTCTGCTGTGTGCCAGTGCCATTGCTGGCCACCATTTTGCATTTTGCTTGATCACGTGGCATGCGTGGCGCGAACACACTCTGGCTTCATTGACCTCAGGCGCTGAAAAAGTTACTGGAGAAGCCCGAGTGAGTGAACGAACGAATTGGTTCGACGCTTACTGACGACAGCGCCACCATCGGGCGACATTGAAACTATGTTAAAAATACAGCACCGTCTGGTGGCGCCCTCTAATGTGGACTGTTCAAACTAAAACTATCAATAACAATGAACAGGTGCCCGTTTTATATTGTCATTATGAAGTTCAGTAAACTTCTCGAACATTGAAAAAAATCAGATAAACACGAAAAAATATTATCAGTTGTAAGGTATGACGTGTAATGAAAGAAAATGCACAATTTTGCATACTGAACTTGTTATTGGTGTAAGCATCAATCAAGCCCACTTTGCATTGTGGGTATACAGAGAAATAAAGAACATGACATGCATGAAGAATGGCAGCACTTTTTCAGGTGAGTGTTCATGTCATTTTAGTAGCCGATTATTTGTCGTTTTCGAGGCAGGTGTGTGAATCAGACAACGTGATTTTGAGCCAAGAATATATACCTCCGGAAAATTTAGTGATCGATGTGTAGGATGCGTAGTAAAAGTGGATGAATTTTGGCCGCAGAGATGAGCATGATTATGTCTATGATACCGTAGGACCAGCCAACCAGCCATCCAAAATCCTGATCCACATCCATCCCATGATCCAGCTTTCAAGTTCAGGCTGTCGTCATGGCCATGAATGATGGATGGCTCTGCTGCTGTGGCGTTCACAATCACAGAAGAATGACAATGCTCAATTTCAATTTGCCGTGTAGTAGGCCTGACTATTCGTGTTGACATTTAGTATCCTCCCCTATAAGCATGATAAGTAAGTAGTGACCCTCCTCCCCAACAACATACATAGGATACCGGGTAGGCCTAGGCCTAGGCACGGGGATCTGGGGAGTTGTTGTCAAATTATTGACGATGTTCGAGGTTACTGACAATGTTCGGGGGTCGAATAACACACGGGTTACTGACAACACATGTAGAGCTTCTGAATAATTAATTGATAACAACTTCCCAGATCCCCGTGGCCTAGGCCTACTGATGACGTTTGTACTGTACTTGTAGGGCCTAGGACTTTTTGCCACACATCGTCATTGAGACTGACAAAGAACGTGACACTGACAGGTGCAATTGGCCAGTGACAGTGTGCTGTTGACCGAAGACCGGTTACATCAGTGTCACTTACTATAAAGTTGTCCTACTATAAAGCTAGGTCATTTTCAGATGGGAACAATATAGAGGTCACTCACTCCTGATACACCCTTTTTTTGTGGAACTTAGCCGAATTTTCGAACTTTTCAAATATATTGCGAATATATTTTATTAGTAATCAGCTGCTTGCTTGCTAAAATATCTTTATGCAGTTTTAAGTGCTTACTGTATGAACTTTGCAGAATCCCATTGAAAAATGGCAAAAGACACAAATTAAAATGGCGGCCGCTAATTTCGCAAACTGTGTAGCCTATGAACCATGCACCATGGTGATGGATGTGGATGATGGTCAGCAAGTTTGCCCATCACTGTACCCATCACGTGTAGGCCTAGTTTTATAGGCCTAGGCTTGTCATGCATGTATGATCTTACGGAGTGACGGCCACTTCAAAATGCTGTGCCAGCCTGGCATTGTGCCGTGAATTCTTTGAAAAATATGAATCATTTGTCATATATATAATGCGGAAACAAAGACCATCCTCTTATAAAGTCTGTAGTACCCGGGTATGAACACTTACCATGTAAGAATAGCACTGATTATATTTGAGGGTACCTCCACAGAATTTGTACTACCAAGGCTAATGTCACTGGCATGATTGGATGTTTAAGTTCATGCACTAATTATGAAAAGGATAATAGTGTTGCCTGCTTGTGCATAATTTGTGACACACAATTACACAATGTACAAATTATGATTGACATTCATAATCAAGCTCGCTTATGGATTTTGCTGCTATGAGTCGACTGTCTTTATAAGCAGACCTGCTATGCTAAGAATAAAATTGTTCTCCTCTACCATGTCTTGTTCGATTCCCCTTTGTGTTATGAACTGTACTGTAGCGTAATGCCATGTTCTTGGACTAACAGAAAATGCTAATTCCGTCTTTGATTGGTGTTATTTTGAAATACATGTATAAATGTCTATTTCAAATTGTGTGTTTCTACCTTCAAAATATTTCACCTCTGTATGGAGTGTACACATTGTCACTGCTGTTGGTCACCATGGTAACATTGTCGGTGCTGTAGCCTTATGTTGAGGGAGGGTGTATCGAATAAACTCTCACTGGTGGTTGCCATGGTTTTGTTGGTGGATAAAGAGATTATTTATTTCCTTATCTCATTGACTTTTAAACCATTTTATGTCTCATGCATGTGTAGGCCTACAATGTACCTGACATTATTCTGTCAAACAGCAGGTTTTAGATCAACGGCTGTTGTTTTAGATTGTTTTGGTAATGCTTGCATGGCAAGGCACAACAGGACAGCCAGAAAATACTCTTGGTGGGTACGCAAGATCACTATTCTTGCACATCTTCCTCTGTGACACATTTTGACATACAATCAATGACATGGTGATATTACATCCTTATTGCTCTTCGGTGTGCTTTCCTGTGGGTCACATTCATGGGGTGTTTTCTGAGCCTACCCGTTAGGCCTTGTATTCGTTCTGGTGCTTTCCTTGTTGATTGCACACAAAAGCCCATACAATGTTTTGATACTTGAACAGGGTTAGATTACTGAGCTGAGGCCTCTATACCTTTTCTTCAATGGAATATTAATAATTATTTGTCTGACCTATATCACATATGTGTGTGTAAAGGCTTACTGGGCATATTTATCCTCAGGTAGTTTGTTGATGTACAGTCTTGTTTGAAAGTAAAAAGTCACCAAATAACAAGGTATTCAGAAACCACTGGGGCTATACATACACCAATCATATTTTTACCCATAGCGGAGAAGTGTGTTGGGCTTTTGAAGAAGGTAGAAGAAGTAAAAATTACATTTTCAACAACTGAAAGTATTCCAATTTTTGAAAAAAATCATGTAATGGGGTAAAAATATGAACAGTGTGTAACCCCTGTGGCTTTTGCAGATATTCCTTATGTCGTGACTTTTTACTAACAAGAGTACCATGATAGTTTATTGGGTGTGTGGTCCTGCAAGTACAAGGATGTGCTCCTTTTTCTGTTGTTTTACTAAATTGTAGTATCCGTATACTGTTATTCTGTGCACACACATTCTCCATGTCATACTACATGAAGTACTCCCATACCAGAGGCAGAATAGACCCTCCCTCCTTCCTCACCACAAACGACACAAACAATGTGTGTATTCACCATGTGATTACCGCACAAGATGTCAGGTGCTGCTGGGTACAGGATCAATAAGTCTAACCACTGTTTCTCCACCCATAAATCTCTTCTTCACCATTCCCATCCTTTGTCATGGTACAATGGGTTTCGATCCAGTGTCGTCATTGTCAGCTGACTGTGAAAGTTGGATGGCTTCACGGAGTCTTGGGCAATTTACCTTCAAATTGATTTGGTGGGGGAAGGTGATCCCCTCTATGGCACCGTTGAGATGGTGATTTAGAGATGAGCACCAAATGTATGGGATTTATTTATACGGCAAATCTTATCATGTACAGTAGGAGGAAACCAGAGTTCCTGGAGAAAACCTATGCTGTCAGAGATTGTCTATCACACCCACACCGCTACCACCCACTCCTCATCGCCGAGCTATGTGACTGCGTGTGTAAAGGCCTGATGGATGGAGTGGATTTAGTGAATGGCCAGTTACCATGGTAACCTAGAAACACAATGACAGTGTCTCCTCCATTGAACATTGATTTCTTGGTATGCAATAGACATGCCAGCATTCCATTCTACCTGAAGAGGCGGAGTCTGGACGGCAAGACTCGGTATTCTTCCAAAGAAATGAAAGCATCATTTACATGTACAGTGAATGAGTGAATTTTTTTTTGGGACAAAATACCACTGCTCATCCCTGTGTCTGTGATTTTCAAAATTGCTGTGGTAAACAAAGGCTGGCAATGAATTTGCCTCAGCAAATACATATAAACATCTTCATAGCTAAAGGCACCACAGGGCGGTCACCAAGCTTGCTCCGTCCTCCTAAACGTGCATCTCTTCTCATGTTAGCTCGAAACAGAGCAGAGGTATGATGACGTCTCGATCGGTTGTCATACAAAGCTTCATAAACCAATAACTTACATGCACAATAAGCCGATGATATTTTCATCCTGTTTTCTCAATATGCCAAAGGTGGGGTATTCCTTCTTCATGTTATCATTCCATTCGGTGTCATAGCCTGATACCATGTCTTGACCTTTCAATTGTATACTCAGTCATTTTGGTTATCGGTAGATTTTTGAACGGTGAAGAACCTAGTGGGAAATATGATATTTTTTGATGGATTTCATTCATAATCATACATACTGGAGGTGCCATCTTTCAGACTCTCACAGCTCCCTGGAGGGAATGTTTTAATGTAAATACCGTATTTTAACACTTTTCTTGCACCTTGCGTATCGGGTACTCTTCGACTTTTCTCTTGCGTTTTGTTCTGTGGAAAGCTAATAAATAAACAAACAGCCTTTTGTATCGTTCCAGGTGTGTAGCAAAATGATCGACCTTTAACATCATTTGGATACGGTACTGGATTGGACGTTCTGGTGTGCTGCGGGACTTGCAGGCGCATTTAAAAGACGCTACAAAATGATGAAAAAATTCAAGCGTCGTTTGTCGCTGACGTTACAGGGTAAACGTGGAGTAACAGAGTTGGCTGAATTAGCAGAACATTTGACTGTTGAGGATAATTCCAATTCTAATGGAGACATACGTGAAAATGGAAACTCTGGTAAGTTTTTAGTCACTGGACACTACACGGTTGCACTCATGGTCATTTTCACATTTGATAACCCGGGAAAAAATTTGTATGGAATGGTAGGCCTACCTTTTTGAAGTAGAAGAAGGGCAGTTTCACTAAGTGTGAGAGTTAAAAATAGAGGTCTGGTATGGTACATAGATGAAAATAACATTGCAACAACAACAACAAGATATGGGAAGGCACAACTTTCAATCAAAAACTTCCAATGAAATTAAAATCGTTCAAACTAATGTCTAGCGCTGTGATATGCAAATATTTGCCATAACGCAATTTCCTTTTGTAGCGGGTGTTCTCTCTTTGATTTCCTGACTGGCACGTGGTTTCTGATAAGTGCAACATTGACAAATTTTAATGTGGGCATTTCCATGATCTGTGACTGACCTGGGAATTAAGTGTTTATTCTCATTTTAAAAGAATGTCAAGTGGTCTTCTTGGATAATGAATGAAAATGACATAGCAATACATGTCGGTATCATTATCTATCCAAGAAATCATCGTGAAATTTACTTCCACTTTTGGTTGAAAAAAACAGGAGTGGATCATCCACTTTCGGAAAAGAGGGGGCGCACTGTGCTAGAAACATATTGAAATCTGCGGTGAATTCATCATATGATTGAAAATCGGTGGCTTTACATGTCTCACTTCTGTATGTCTACCTTGCTCAGCCACTGTGCATTCATGGCATTATTGTCACTGTCATGACTGTCATGCTCGCTTATCTATTTTTGGTTATCATCCAATATCAAAGTGGGTGTGCTGGGTGAGATGAGGTGAGAGATTGCTGTTTCATTCCAATATCTATAAAGCAATTGGTTTCATCTGCAGTTATCTTGTTTGGAATATTCAATGTAGATCTTCAAAGAGTGATTTAGATGAATTCATTACCAATGCATTTCGAGTACATGTCTGTATGTTTTTGACATACATGTATCTGGCCAGTCCAGTAGACTTACTAAAGAAATGCTTGACCATGAAAAAAGGATGTGTTTTTCTGGATAGCCGACTTGCAATTTCAAGCAATTTCTGCCAGAAACCCCCAAATCAGCTCATCCATGTGGCGCACTGTATAGTTTTTCAGAGTAACTCATTTGACATTTCTTCAGTCCCTGGGTTTTACCTGTCCACCATGATGCAATATGTCAGCCACCACGCTTCGGTTGAGTGCACTACGCCATTGTGGAGGTAATCACAGTCATTCTTGAATCATCACGCTACATACGAAAAGAAATTGCCATTGCTAGAAATAGCCATAATGTCGGATGTGACATTTTCCAATAATTTTCTCTGTTGGCTGACGCAGATGTCGGAATGCCAGGTTGAAATCAGCGCCGTGTTGGCTACTCAAGCCAACGTTCATTGTTGAAGGCTGATGGTGTAGGT
This sequence comes from Notospermus geniculatus, assembly GCA_002633025.1. Taxonomy (NCBI): domain Eukaryota; kingdom Metazoa; phylum Nemertea; class Pilidiophora; order Heteronemertea; family Lineidae; genus Notospermus; species Notospermus geniculatus. Next base: position 475,850 of record NMRB01000173.1, on the reverse strand, counting down.
GTAGTTCAGGTAAAAGCCGAAGTTCAAGTGGGTTTCATTTCAGATCAGATACGAAGAAATGAACACATCAAAGTACGGTGGTACCGGTAGGTTCTTGTGGATGATTCATCTTTTCGTCAATGACATGATATACTTCACTGTAGAAGATGTGACATCAGGACGTGAAGACGTCAGTACATACTAGTGTAAACAGTATGACGTCCATTAGGATCTAAATAAAACAGTGACGTCACTTGGGTGCTTCCCTCTATTGACAGTATTTCTCAAACTCTCCCAAATACCCACTCTTTAATCTCCAAAATTCTTGTCGTAAAATCTTGGTTACCATGGCGATATCAGTCGCAAGATGTTGCTGAATATAGCGCCTTCGATTCGTTGAGAAGTGGTAGTGATATATTGATCATGAAGTATCAGTGATTTCGTTAAAATGTTGATTTAAATATAGCTCACAGCGCTGATCGCATTCTATTTTTAGTTGTTCTAGATCATGTGACACGATCGATTGTTCTATACCTGGCTACGTGTTATTGAGTATTAATTGATTTCCAATCGGTATATTCTCCATCAGCATCTTCGTCTTCTCTTGTGGAGGACTTCAACAATTTTTTCTTGAGGCTGACGAAACTTGAGAAAATTCCTTGGCGATTTTGGATTGTGCTTTTCGCATCCTTCCGTATGTCACCTCAGTCCTCACTTCATCACGATTCTCACCCATTTGGCAGTAGATTTCTTACAGTACTGTGCATAATTTCTGGCAATTCAGGCTTGTAAGTCCACATTTTGGAAAAACTAAACTTTTTTTCCGACTGGCCTGATCAGTGGCCTAGCTGCAGGGCGTGAAACTCAACCCCTCGTGTCGCAGCGGAATAGGGATTTACCTCTGGCATTTGGTACAGCAGGGGTGTAACCCAACAAGTGTCTATAACAGGATTTGTGGTGTGCTGGGTAACTGGCCTGGCCATTTGGTTGGGTGGAGTTGATCAATCACATGTGAAGGTATTTAGGATTGCTTCGGCATTGAAGATGACGATTAGAGGGAGAGTGATCCGTACACGTTGATGCAGCAAGCTCCAACAGACTGTGTTTCTTGACTTGGAAAACTGAGGAGTCTTCCACTTGCAGGGTTAGGTTCTAAGCTTCATCATTCATTCAGTCTGGGATGGTATTGTTATAAAACTTGTGGAGAAATTTGGGATATTTTTTATTTTCTTGTCCCAATTAAGCTAAGGTTGCGCCGAGTTCCCATCATTTTCTGCTGTTCAGTAGATTGCCTACAACTGAAGAGAGCCTCTTGCTGAAGTGATCGAATTCACCATGAACAGTTCGACATTTTCCGTTTTGGAGGAAGTGACCAATAAAATGGCATATTTGAGTGTGCCGGATCCGTCATATGGTAAGTTGGTTGATGCTTTGTATGTTGTTATCAGTTGATTTAGCACACGTCGACGAGAAGAAAACACACGCGGATCATGCATCCGAGATTTGCCGGGCCCAATCCCTATGAAGTGGACTTCGTTGAGGTGCAGACCAACTGTTTTCGGACGATACCATACAACCAGTTGTAAAAAAACATCTGCATAGCAACAGTGGGGCGTTACTGGAAATTTGTCTGTCAAGTTGTGTGATATGCAGCACCCTTCTTTGCTGTGAGGGTTCTGCCCTTTATTAGCAGTCAGGGGCCGGTTGCACAAAAGCATACTAGGCGTAGTATCATTCTATCTCCTACTAGGCTTCGAACTTTGTATACAAACGCACAAAAAGTTAGAAGCCAACTTGGAGATAGAATGATACTACGCCTAGTGTGTTTTTGTGCAACCGGGCCCAGTTTCCTAGTATTAGCCGGAAGTTTTATCCCGCCCTTTTCCACCAAAGACTTCCTGCTTCCTTGTCCTTACAGCATTCCTGCTAAAGCACTTCTGGTTCTGAAGATGTACGTTTTGTGGATCACCCTGTAGTTTCTCATGCATCTCATAACCTTTAATTTCTATGAATAGACACCCATTGTATTTTAAAAAAGGCCTCGTCCGAGCAAATGGGAAGTAAACTGTGACATTACCATGAAATTTTCAAAGCAGTTTTTCTAAGGAATTAAACATACATTATGGTAGTTAAGTTACTGTAGTTTCATTTGAAAAACATGAGAAGATAACTTCACTTACAGACATATAATTTTTTTAAGTTAAAGTTTGAAAGATCATGCCGGTTCCGTATGTGATGTGGACAATAAAAATGCCAGTTTTTCCTATCAAAAAGCATTTAATAGAGATTTCTATCTGTGATAATCCTAGGGAGCAATATCCTGAAGCATTTAGGGCAAACACTGCCTGTAATCACTTGATCTACACACTTTCTCGTCAAATTGAGGGTACCTAAAAATGTCCATACGGGTCGGCATCACTTGGGATAGCTATTAATAAAACAGGGGAACAGCAGGATTCAAAGTAGCTGCCAAACTGATTAACATACCAAGCAAGGCTGTAAATAAAAGCAACACCTTTCAATAAAAGTGATCACAGTGCTCCCACAACTAATCCAAAGGTTCCGTATGTGATGCAGACAGTTCTGTATGTGATGATTGTCACACTTTTGCACTGTCAACCATCACATACGGTAAATCATTTTCACACACAGACCAATCACACAACTGTCCAACAAGCATTCAGACAAAATCCTTCAAACTAAGTGACAAGAGCTTAGGTATATCTCCAAAGTATTACAGGCAGCATTTTCTTTGAGATATTTGGCTAATTAGATCACACAGTCACCAATGTGATGTTTGACAATTGCATGCTGTGACGATGTGTCAACAATCACATACGAAAAAAAAAGAAGAAAACAACAGTCACAAGTGCAACGAAAAGACAGGAAAATTAGAGGGGGCATCTGAAACACAGCTCAGAATGCAGTCATATTGTTTTCAATGATATATCGTGGCATTATGTGACGGTGGAACACAAAATCTACAGTCCAAAATCACGTACGGGAGTTGGATATGCATGCAGTCAAAAAATTCATCGAGCCATGTGCGAAGAACACACATGCATTCAAATGTCTAATGCTGCAAAACAATAGATTTGCAATAAAAGAATTATAATCCAGAACGTTCCTCAGTTATTCCACGAAATGTCCACACAAAGACCCATGCTTTATTCGTATGTGATGATGGTCACAGTATGTGATTTTTTGACGGAAAAATTTAGTTCTCAATTTTGGCGAGGAAGGCGCCATTGCTGTCACTCGCACAGACTTGCTGACATCATCGCCTCTGCTGTCCTCATTCTCGTGGTGCTGACGCAATCATTGGGGGCGGGCTTTTTAAATTGCGCACTGTTCAAAAATGTGGTTGCGTTATGTGATGATTGACGGAATGTTGGGGGCTAAAATAAAACTTCAAATATTTTCATGAAAACTTCAAGATATAACAAATCTCTTCATTATTTCTTTAGGGAGAAAATCTGCTTTGAAGATGAGAGTAGGAAGATAATTTACCAGACTAGACAGTGATATTTTGCAATGAACATTGTACAAGGCAAGCTTTGACGGAACATCATCACATACGGAACCCCCCAAAATAAACTCAGCCCACCCCCCTGTTTTACACTGAACTAGGAATATTTGCATGGGATTATTTCTTCAAACACCAAAATTCATTCTGCAATGAGAATTAATTTAAAAAATGTAATTCATGCAGTTGCAAGGCCTCTGCTTTTTGACATGTCAAAAATGTCACAAAAAAACACTACAAAATGCGCATTCAGAATCATCATAAAATGGTACAACTTTTTAGTGATTTGAGTGAGGGGCACCAAATTATCTCTGTTATCTCTTTTAGCGATGTACTAAATAGCCAAAAACTCAAATCATGACCATGGCTTACTCAGTTAGAAAAAAATAGGGTCAAACTTGGGTAGGCTAAATTACCCATTTGCTTGGACGAAGCCAAAAAGAAAAAATTTACAACTGTTCTATATAAAGATCACTGGATCTATTAATACACTCTTGATGTCCACCTATTATATCGATCTGAGATCAATCAGCAAAGCCATGTGATAACCATTGTCTTCTTATGGTAAACATGGGTGTTGTCCTAACAGTAATTCCAACGTCATCTCTGCTGATTATGATTGGTGCCGTAACCTTGAAATATATTGACAAATTATAATTTTTTGTGCAATTTGGGTATTTTTTGTCATACGGTTTATAGCTTGATCAATATTGGGGCAGGGACTGGTGCCGCACGAAAGTAGATGCTGACGCTGCAGGGCTGCTGAGAAAAGGGCTTTGAGACAAATATGCCTCAGTTGTGCATGGTGTCACGACCTGGAGCATCAGAGTGTTTGCTGTCGCTTTTTGGACTGCCATAGAAACCAGATGACCCTAAAATGATGAGGATTGGCTGCTGTATCAACTCCCAACTTCTTCATGCCAACTGTCGCACAACAACATGAAACAAGCGTCAATTCTTGCCACACCCAACACCAACGCTGTCAAAGAGAGTCACCCCCTCTGTCACTCGATCCTCAATCAAGTATTCTCAGCATCCATACACAAAAAACATATAGTTGACGGTGCTGGGACTGGGAATATGAAACTTAACGCTTTATGTTTTTTTCCAAAGTTGCGACTCCCACATCTTGGCAAATAACCGTCACGCGAAAAGTACACATTTCTCTTCTGCTAAGTACACAACATGGATGGGAATCACACCATATTTTATTGAGAGTTAATTGCACAAGAATTCCGCATGCATCTTGGCCAAGTGGGTTTGAGTGTTCTAGGATTGATGTACACAAATCTCCATGCAATTACCAATGCATAATAACCAGTATTCACTATTGACTGAAATGCACCCGCTTCTTTTCAGTCAGGTAATTGGAAAGTGGTGGTTTCAAAAGCTGTGGTATTAAGAGTCTGGCCTACTTCGGTTGGTATCAAGTACCGACCTCTGATGCTTTTTCAGGAATGAGTTTGAGGTTGTGCTCTAATTGGTTGATACATGTATGTTACTAAGCCATTCATGGATTTGGCACCAATTTTTGATAGCATATGAGGAACATCCATCTACAACGCTTTTATTACAAAAATGCACTATTCTTTCTATCCAGTCACAGAGCACATTCTAACAACAGACATTGGTTTTTTAATGCAGGGTGGGGGAGGGGGCATAATGGTCATGTAGCTTGGCACCGCTCATGTATGAATTGTGAATTCCGATGTACAGAACCACTTGTGATATATCGTCTAGCCAGAACCTGCATTACATGTACCATTCCAAGGTTTACTGTGTCAATATTATTGATCTCAACATGCGAACAATGCCAGTTTATTTACAGGCAATCCTTAATAGCAGTACAGGTACAGGTAAACAACAAATACATGTCCAACGCTTGAGAAGTGACGTGCGCCTGGAATGTAGCCACAAACATGTAAATATCTGCTGGAACATTTCAAAGATAGGCGCTGTGTACCGCAAGTTGGTTTGGTTTTGAGAAGATGATCGAGGAGATGCCTCCATGGCTGATCCACGCCAGTCCACACAGTAGACCATGAAGAGTTAAGCTCTGATGGTAATTGTGATAGTCTTCTTCGGGGAGGATCTTCCTGTAATTACATCATGCACATTGCTTGTATCTGCTCCCAGCGTTCTTCCAATATCGATGTCCCCAAATTGCATGCCACCAGCTGATCAGAACTACATGTATGGATGCCTCAAGGTTGAGATGGTGAGAACGTGAGTGCTACCTGGCTGTGTGTGGTTCCTGTTATTATTAGGGGAAAGTGACTGCTGGTGAAGAAGGGGAGACCTGCAGGTTAGTGGAAAAGCAAATTTGGTGACCAAAGTATCTTCTATGTACAAACTTTCGCTGTTCTAACTGCAGGTGGCTACATGACATGTATGAGTTGGTACATGTAATTGGATGATATATATGTGAACCAAATTATGTTGCAAATTGAAAAAGCAATTTGAAAAAAAAGTTGCTTTTCAGAGCAGTAGAATTCTAATTGATCTGCAAAACTGCAGCATTCAGTTACTTTCCCTGTGTCATTCATTCGATATGTTCGAGTGAACTCCGTTGCAAATTAATTTTCAGCTGGCCAGGAGATCATGCGGGAGCAGACATTGGACCGGAATGTTTCACACAGCTGTAGGCTACTTCTGCAAACTGGGACAAGAAAGATCAAAGTAGCAACTGCTTTCAACAAGTTGCAATGTGTCCAGCAATCAGCATGCTTCACTTCTTGTCGCAATTTGAGTGCTCGCATTGGGTTGCCAAGTGTGGATGGGGCTACCCTACAGCTTACACATGTTACAGGTGGAAGCTCAACTGTTCCACCAAGTAATAAATGCCGCCATCAGTTTGGCATATGCTTCAATTCCAGTGAACCTTGACAACAGCTCTTGTATAATGGCAATTTATTCGAAATGTTTATTGGAAAATATGAACTAAAATAGACATCCAGGGCTGGTAAATTCAATAGCCTAGCCGGAATTGACACTTCAGCAACATTTCGATGCGTGTGCTTGGCTTTCAAATGGCTAATAGCAATGAAAACCACTTCACTTGTATCGGGCAATGGTAGTTACTTAGAATTTGCACTGTTGCTTACAACACTAGCATTTTGAATTTTAGATTAGCTTTAGCATGGATTCGGTGAAAAGTGCTAAAGTACATGTACATGTTTTTAGATAAAATGGCTGGAAGATGATTGCGGCCACTCAAACGTCAACCATACCAATTACTGAATTGGAGATGTGCCCTTGCTTGAGGTTCACGTTTATGAAGCCAATTATTGGAAATGATGGACTCGGTTCTTCGGGGCAAAATGACCTTTCTGTAATTGGTAAAAAACAGGGCAGAGGAGGGTAATTTGATGGAATTTCCTCACCGTTTCCTACTTCTTGGTGACCAAGTTGCTATTATTGGAGATGATCGCAACGACTCGAGGCAGAAATAAGCAGCGGCATATAGTCTGTTCATGCTTCACGTGCGGTTCCGCACCACATGCCAATTCCCTAACCAACTTGAGTAGTTGTTGTGATACAGGAAAGCAATAGCCATTTACACTTTATTCCCATTGCCAATTTATATAGACATCCTTGGCCAATTCTATTTGATCACCGCCAGTTTTATATTCTCCATTAAATTTTACTGCGGGAAGCTTCTAAATGATTGAGGGACTGGTCTGTTGATTGACTCTGGTGAATCCTGTTAATGTCAAAGTGTTTCCTGGGTAGTCATAGCAGAATCTGGTGGTTGCTGTAGTGTTGCGAGTGCTTTCTGTAGTCATAACAGGGTCCGGTGTTGCTCTTCCTTCAATACGGAGCGCTTCAGCATGTTCAGTCATTGCAGAGTCTGGTGGTTGCTGTTCAAGACTATAAATGCTTTCTGTAGTCCATGGCAGGTCTGGTGTTGCTGTTCAAGCCAGTTGCTTCAGTCATCACAGGGTCTGGTGGTTGCTGTTCAAGCCAGAGTGCTTTCTGTAGTCAAAGCAGGGTCTGGTGTTGCTGTTCAGGACAGAGCAATTTCTGTAGTGATCGCAGGGTCTGGTGTTGCTGTTCAAGCCAGATGCTTACTGTAGTCATCGCAGGGTATGGTGTTGCTGTTCAAGCCAGAGTGATTTCTGTATCGATAGCAGAATCTGGTGTTGCTGTTCAAGACAGAGCACTTTCTGTAGTCATCGTAGGGTCTGGTGTTGCTGTTCAAAACAGAGAGCACTTTCTGTATCATCGCAGGGTGGTGTTGCTGTTAAAGACAGAGCACTTTCTGTAGTCATAGCAGGGTCTGGTGTTGCTGTTCAAGACAGACATGACAGAGCACTTTCTTTAGTCATAGCAGGGTCTGGTGTTGCTGCACAAACCAAGTTATGTAGTGGTTACTGTTGTTCAAGCAAGCACTTTCTTTTGGTTGTAAAGTTGGTTGACCCTTGATCCTGTTAAGCTGAACTCCCATTCTGTGTTCTGCATTCCAAATGTTCAGTATCCTGTTGGAATTGATTCTTAAATATCATTAGAAACACTTCCTGTGGTTCTTGCCTGGTTTCACATTCTTCACTTTTCCAATCAGTATGGTAGTATTGATACTGAAGTGCGTACCAGCGTTGTTGAAAACATTCCATCAAAGCATGCAGCTTTTCACCAATCAAGTCGAAAGCTGTGTATATCATGTTCCCATAGATGCTTGTGTTGATGATCTCTTTCTATTCACCAAGACTTTTTTGCCAGAAGAAAGATAGTGGTATGCCAGTTGCTTTGCAAAACCTTCCTAAAAACATATTCTAGCTTGGTGTGTCCAGTTTTGTTGTCCATCCCAAGTCAGCGAAGGTGGTTAGGTGCATTCTTCTGCCCAGTGTCAAGGTAGTCCTACTCTGTTCTGCAAAACTTCCTGTCTACTTCGGTTTGTGTCTAGTCTCTGCAAGGATGTTTGTCAAGGTCATGAAGGTTTTGGAAGTGAAAAGACAAGGTATGTGGCCTAGTCCCTTTGTACCTAACAAAAGTAAATTCATGTTTACACCTCATGAACGCCAGTTCTGCACCAGCCCTGACAGTTTAATGACTGTTATTTCTTCAGGTGAGCACAAACTCAAGCTATGAAATTGACTGCACCCTGCCAGAATGTTTGGCCTTGGATGGGTCCGAAACAATGCTGATCTGGATAATTGTTTTCGAGGTGCTTGAGCCAATACGTCAGCAACACCTAGGCGTAGTTTGCCATTCCTTCCTTGTCTTTTGTGACCTACATGCTCTTCTACATGTGATACTTTCTTTGTATTTCAGCAATCTTCTTCACCAGTTGATGTGAAAGTGTGTGTATTGACCTTCGTGTTCTGGCACGAGTGGTATGTTGTTGAGAGGAGATTGCACCGAACATCTTGCTACCTTGCTATGTTCTTCCATACTTTCTACATCCTGCTTAACCCTCCACGGCCCGAACCAACTCTTGATAGCAGCACAATCAACAACTCTTCCAGTCCAGAATACTCCTCTTATGAGTAATTCTGTTGCTGTGTTACATTCTGGGTGAGACTCATGAAAGTTGTGGTTCAGATTGTGAAGCTGTTGTAAGTTATCACTTGGCCAAGACATGCCCTGCACTTTAAACAGTCAATCGACTAGCTGAGAAGAACATCAATAAGTTATCATCTGTTGTCCCGATTCCAAGAGAGAAGATGTTTATTTGACTAATATTGATCTAGATACATTTGTCCTGGGGAATAGTTGTTGTCAATCGATCAAATATGCTGCTGGCGCTTTCTTCAACTTCATAACATGTTATGTCTGGATTGGTACGTTGTGCAAGTGTCACCATGGGAAGCCAAGTCTGGGTACTCATGACTTCATTCCATGACAGTCCAGGGTGTTGGCTTGATAATAAATAGTAATGTGAGCCTTTTAAAGGAGCTCGACGTCCAAGTTGTAAACAAACTGGGTTGTTTACAAACAGTGGCCAGCAAACTAGTTTTATTCCTTCGTGAAGGTGGCAGCACGAGTAGCGCCCCGTGATCGTTAGACTGGTGCCCGGTCCAATACAACTCATTCACGATATTCACGTCAGTACATATCACCGACAATAGGTGGCAGCACCGCAGGCGTCGCGTGGATAGAGAACCAGTGAGTGAGTGTTTACAACTTGGACGTCCAGCTCCTTTAATGAAGGGGCATACTGTTTCTGGTACTCTGCTAGAATCATTCATTAGCTCCACCATATTCATCGGAAATTAATCGCACTCCCACAGGGAAGAGGCCTTCTGCATGATCTGCCTTCATCGCAAAGTCGCATTGATCAAGAAAGGAGCTTTCGAATGCCTGTATTGAACTCCTCCCTTGGTACTACATTGCATTCTCATACAATTTCCCTCGTGTCTGATTTCAATATCAACTGCCTCCCCTCACGGCCTTGTGTTCAAAATATCGACTGGAGTTTTCTCTGGGAAATGCCTTTCAAGATAATACAAGAAGCTTCGTTGCAGATGTTGTTTACCCAGTTGCATCATCAATAAAACAGTCTTGCATTCAATATCAATGAGCTTTTCTCTTGGGTGTTTCTTTCAGGAATTGGTACAAGAAATTTTGATGCCAAATGTTGTGGACCCAGTTGTGTCAACTGCATTGCGGCTTCATTTATAGTTCAGTTTAAGGATTTTGTGTCATCTGCCTGCCAAATGGTGAATGAGGAATGACAACATCTTGGCTTTCTGATGTTGAGGTGGTGTGGCAGATAGGGAGAATGTGGACTAATAATGGTATTTAACCTGAAGTTTTGGTTCAGCTAAGGCGTTATGTGACACTGAGCCACCCCTTCTCCGTCACGTCTTGGCTAACTACAGCAGTAATTACCATGGCTTCAAGCAGTCTGTGACAACATGTCTCCCCATCAGTAATTAAAGACCCAGGGGCGATACATGGCTTCACGTCTCTGTCTGTCAACCGTCCCCCACAATATTGGCACACTTCCACCGAGAGTGATGGTTCGACTGCGTCATCAAGCACTTATTGCTTATAAGACAAGCCTGGCCTCAATCTCAGTTGTGTATTAGCGAGGGTGACGGATTGTTTATAGGTGCTGAAAATGGGGTTTCTCCTGGAAGGGTCATCCTGCTGACGTAATCACTGTTTCCTTACCCTTGCTCCCTTTGTCACCATCCACAATCTTTCCCAAGCACTTAACCATACCTTGGGTTGAGAAGGATACTTCATTCTCAGAAGTACTTGGTTTGACCTCGGGTGGCACAAGTAGGTGGGGTGGGTGTCTGGTTACAGGATCACACTACAGAATTGGATGGTGACGTTATTCTGCAAAGAGAAAATTACCTCATCCCATTCTCACCCTTCTTCTCATTCTCTGATCTTAAGGTAGTACGCGGGTGTAAGAATCATCGAAATCGGTAAATTTTTCGACCTTGGGAACTTAATGTTTTTGGACATGGCAACCATCAAACTTCATAAATATCACAAAGATTTTATCATCAAAGTCACATAATATCGAAAAAAAGTGAAGTTTATTACCCATATCTTTTTGTTTTGATGAAATTTTGTTGATTTTAGCAGATAAATCACCCTAAAAAAAGCCACATTATCNTGTATTCAGGGGGTGAAATAAATCATTTTTTGTGAAAATATGAAATTTACCCTTAATTAACCTTTGACCTTAATTAATGACCTAATTAGGCAATTTTGGGAAACACAAACAAGATATTCATATTCAGCACAAAATTTCCATTCAGAACAACCTATTTGTTTGCTTTTCCTCAAAAATGCCTCATGCAGTCATATTTTCTGGAAATCAAACTAGTCTACCAGGAAATCGCATCTAAGGGTGTTTCATCGTAAAAATTTTCTGGGGGTTTCGTGCCTTCGGCGCTGGTGTCATGCACCTTTCTTTGTCGCGTGAGGCTCCCCCAGTTCCATTGCAAATTTCAGCCCCCCCAGATGACGTCCATAGGCAAAACGCTCCGACGCCCCTGAGATCCCCTCCTATTTGTGGCACTGGTGATACTTTACTGCAAGTCATGGTAGTTGAATGTCATTTTAACCAGATAATCACATGCAGATCACCATAGAATTCAATGCTAAAAGCAAGTGTGCGTCTTTGAAAGGGGAACAGAAAATACCATTAGGGATACATGTATTTTGGTCTTGAAGGAGTATAAACGAGCTTTTAAAATTACACCTAATGGAATAAAAAAGTACTTTGAACTAATAGTCTCAGCCTCTGTGTGTTGAGGAATGAAAATGCAACATTGAATATGGATGTGTGTAAATTTCTTCCAAGTTGACATGAAATGGAATATTCCTTTGATTACCTTTGCCAATTTCTTTTCGGTTCATTTACCATCCATCACTCTCTTTCTCGCGAAATTTCATAAAATTGAACTTTTTCATTTTGTTGTGTTCGTGATTGTGGTTGGCATACGTTGACAGCCGGCGACTTCGGCAATTGAATTGGTTCTGCCAAATACGCCTTTGTGCTCACGCTCGAAAATAAACTGAATTTCCTCAGTAGCAGAGATGATGATGTTCTTTAGGTGAATGTTGTTTGAAAGAACTGCTCAGCGGCCCACCTTAATCTGAGTGAAAAGTCAGGTTTTTATGCTGAATCTGAAGAACATGTACTTGACATGCATGCTTGAGACTGGGAAGTTTTTCATTCTAGTTGTATATGGCTTCATTTCAAGTCTGAATACCAATGATGTGTTGCTTATAGCTGTCACAAACATGCCTGCGGATTATGATCCCAAGGGCAATGTGGTAATTCCTGTTGAATGCCAGGAACCCAACCTGGCTTCATTCGGCATAGTCAAATCAATTTCTTGTTGGTTGTCGATTGGCCTCTGGAGAGATGAATGGATGAAATGCGGAATCCTCATCGGATGTGGTGGGGTACTCGGATATAATGAAGGCAGGAAAGCATTCAGAGGTGGACACACAGAATAGGATGCTCCTAATGGAAATTAGTGAACAGTTAATTGCTCCTACAATTAAAGTTACATTTCCATGGAATTTTAGGTGAATTACATGTGCATGAAGTTGTGTTGCGTTATCGTTGATTTATTCCCATCATCTGTCGTATAAAATCATCCTGCATCTTTTGAGGAATCTTGCATCAGTCTTTGTCAAAGAACGATTGCTGATGACAACAAAAGCTTTTGATTCTGCAATGGTAAAATCAGTTCTATCTTTGCTCTGCAAACAAAGCCTGCACCAGAAATCAATCATATTTTGGCACCGTTATTGAGCCATTGATTTATGTTACCAAGTCCCACAACATCCAGTCGAAGATTAGGAAGTCTCAGTTTGCACTTCGTTCATCAATTTTATCGCCATTGACAAACTGACCATGAACGTAACTGATGTCTTCTCAGCAAGGGAGAATCAATCCATTTGTTTACACTCGTGTTAATCACGCCTGGCATGATAAGCATCCAATCACATTACATCGTCTTCTTAAAGGCAGCGGAAATGTTCCCCTGACGTCACCGGAGCTATTTTCTGACCACAATGTCATTAGAAGCATTGTAGAAGAAATGATGGATTCTCAGCAGTCTGCTGTCATTGTTTTGTCCAACATGATCTAGTGTCTTGGATTACAGATGGTGGTCCTATCTAAGTCGCTCTTTTTCGTCTTGGGGGCTGTAGAACTGAAGACAGAATGCTCAGCAATGCAAAAACCTTGTGAAGACTGGTTGCATCAGTTTCACCAAGAGTGGTGACGAAACACCAAATTTGTTTGTTGTGTTGAGGGCTTAAAGTTCTGGGCCGACCAGCAAGAAACTCCAATAGCACTAACAGTGCCTAACAGAGAGGTATTCAATGCCTTTTACCATTACAGAATTTCTCTGTTTCGCCCTGTTAGTGCTATTGGAGTTTCTTGGCGGTCGGCCCTGGTTTGCAAAGGGCAGGAAGGGGGAAGTTTGTTGACATGCTGATGGTCAAAGGAGATGACACCTAGCTCTGGCTAGAGAGAGCAGATCCTTTTGCCAATGGTAATGTGACTGCAATTAACTGGAGTATGGTCCTTGGATGATGGATGATAGATCCATTGATTATATGTGACAGGGTGCAACTAGCTTGGGACTTGAGTAAGATGGTTGCAAGGAAACATGGAATGATGTGAGAAGGTTGTTGGCATGTTGCTGGTCATAGAAGGCTGACAACTTCACATGTCTGACAGCAGACAGTGACCCATAGATGATGATTCCCTTGATCAGCAAAAAATCACTTGGTATAGGCCTAAGGCTCACTTGATTACAAAGGAAGGGGACTTAGCAAGATTGTCACTTCAGAGAGAGAAAAATGTCTTCCTTGTGGAGGGGTGCCTGAAAACAGAGGTTATTACCAATTTGAATTGAAATTGAAAAAATGTTGGTAACATCAGGCAGAGGCAGGCAATATCAATTAAAGTATCGTGGCAAACCGAGGCCGTGGAATTTAATGGTTGATGTAAAGTGGTAAAGACAAAAGTGGTAAAGATTGAAATGCAGACTGGAAGCAGCTCAGTTCAGAAAGTTACTGAAGGGATGTCAATTAATCAGTCAAGACAGCAAGTCCTTGTCCTCCTTTAAAGAATGACCTGATTTTGGAACTCGGTGTGTGGATGCTTTACCTTTAAATCGTCTGATGCTACAAACACCTGATGAAATCATTTTGTTTATGCATCACGCCATTCTTTTTGTAAGCAAATAAAAATATGAATAAGTTTTCTGCATTGGTGAGAGTAGGTTTGAATATTATATCCATATCACTGGGTGTGTTGCTTTTGATGGAAGTCACTGATAGTCCCTTATCATTTTCACTGCTGGGCAAAATCTTTGTGACCTGTCTGTTTGCTCTGTTGGTGATAATGCAAAACTCGCTCAGTTGATGGATTTTTCTACCATTCAAGAACTTGCCAGGGAAGTTAGGCATGGATTTCACCAAAAGGAAGATTTTGAGCTTCAAGTACTTTTCCTGTGCATCGTGTAAGTTTCATCCACTGACGTGAACCTTGTCTCCTTTCAAGACAATTTCTTCTAAATCTGCTTCACTCCCTTGCTCGGTGTGGAAGCATATAATGTCGTCGTCATACGGCACAGCTTCAAACTCAGGTAACGGAGTCAAATGGAACAGGATTGAGCTCAGTCAGCTGAAGGGAGGCAGTGGCATGGGTTCAGAACCCACATCGAATGGTGATCAAGGGAAAACTTTATTGAATTCTGACGGGTTAACCTCAGTTATATGTGGCCTTGCACCTCTTCCTTACCAGTTGTCATGGTGTGTATTGTCAAACCTGACATTANTGTTGCTGGCAGGATACCCTCAGGCAATCCTTTAAGGTCCAACCATAATGGTTTAACCATGAGGAGGATGCAAGCCAAGCATGTTGGAACTAACTATTTTTAGTATCGCTTGATATTGGTGAGGTTGAGTAAATTGCTGATGGGATGGGGCGATTTCCACCTGTTCTGTCAGATACATCGTTCTCTAAAAGTTTTTGCACTGTATGGCCAACTTCAGCAGAACATACCCGAAGTGACAGTTGTGCCATTAAAAATAAGTCAGTTGATTGCCAATGCTAACTGGAAGTGTTAGCAGCTGACAAACTGTCATCATACAAAGTGTCTGCTGTCTAGAAGTGTCATGTTCGTGATCACAGCATTATTTAAGATTGTGACCCGGTCTCCCACTCACTTGTTTCGTGTTTTACCGCAGGAAGTTGTCAACTGATGAAGAACACTGTGAGCGCTTCCTCCCCTCAGAGAGCCTGATAATCGTCTTTCTGGACTTCATAAGGAATATCAAATGAAATCAAATGAAGCCATCAGAATGTTTTTGATGTGGAGAATGTTGTTGATGGATGGTAAATTGCCATGAGGAACCTGAAACCAGCCGTTTTCAAAACGCCAGCAATAACAGAGCAGTTGGTGTACGCCTCCACACTGGTGATTATTGGCTTAAAAGTGGTTGGTAAGAACTCCATTCAGCGACCATGTAAAAGCTTATCATGTTTCAAAGTTAGGATTTGTGAACACGATACACCCACCAGTTTGTATCCAAGGGGTCCACAAGTTTTGAGGAACAGAGGAAAGTCTTGAATTTGTGATCAAAGATCTATAGGGTTCAGTTCCATGGCAGGAAGTGAAAATATCGTTGCAAGTCGAACGATTTCGTCTTGTCTTGTCGATCACACTAGGTTTCATTCCAGAATGATCTCAAACCGTTTTGAAGTCTCACCTCAATTTGTTAACTTGACAAGGCATTACTAGTAGTCAGTTGCTTTCGTTGGAATGAGCTATTTCTCATAAGGTTTAAATGCTTGCTGTCTCGTTGAATTCGGGCTTCTCTTGGGAGTCGTGACACAGCACAGGATCACGACGTTACAAATTGCATGTAATTCGCTCAGAAGACATCAAAAGGTAACAGGTTCCTCTCTTCCACCTACTCAAATCAGATACTTGTTTTTGTCCAAGTTGTTTCAAATACCAAAGGTGAGTAGAAAAATCTTCTCAGACCTGTTGACAACTTTGTTCGGGTTACTTTGTCTCATTATTAATATTGATATTCATGAAGAGTAAAAAAGAATATCATTCACAAAACAAGACGAACGCCTCTTTCCCCTTAAGCCGTGAATTTGGATCTTCAACTGATTGATGGTTTTTGCTGCCTTGCTTGTATAGCTTGTTCTCTTCCCTTGGCTGACTCTGACATTCCCTCCATATTCAAAAATTTTACCACCCTTTCCTGGTCTGACTTTGGACCTGGCTCTCCTCTTCTCAGCAGTCTGGTCCGAGAAACTGCTTACATACAGTCACTTTTTCCTGTGTACAGCGAAACGAGCGAGGAGGACTTTCACTGTGATCTGTCCCTTTGTTTCTTCTTTCGGAGGGAAGGAAAGTTTCTTTAAAAATAATTGCCATGGCATCACCTGGATGTGGTGAAGAAATGCAACCATGCCCGTCAGGGTCTCACTCCAACAGCAAGATGTCGTGTTTGAGACCAGCATTTGTTGCCATGCTAAGGCCCTTCATCATGGTTCCTCAATGGTGTTGAGGTGAACTCTATCTTTCAGCGTCTTTGTGCAGCTCTAACGATCTAAGCCCTTATTTGAGTGATTAGCTAATATTAGTTTTCTCTTTCTTTCATTTCAGGTAAGTTGAAATAGACAAGTTCATCAGGGTAAGGTAGGACTTCATGATTTGTGTGACATCTGAACGTTCTTTAGTGCAGCGTCTGCAAACAGCCCTTCAAAGTGGTGGACATTTACAAAATCTTTCATCTGGACTGCTCGCGACGAGCACCATGCCCATCCTGGCTTTCTTTGTGTTGCGCTATTTTACGGTTGAGCGCACCCCACTAATACCCATCACACGGAAGTGAACATCAGCATAAATAGTTGATAGCAGACAGCGGAAAGACAAGTTATGACGTGATGGAGATCAGTTTTTCATCGTCACGTCATTATGTTTGATTTTCTGATGCATTACGGTGAGATGGTAGCAACAGTTGACTACAATTCTTTCCTGAGCTGTTTTTCACCTCATCAGAGGTTGTGTGGTATGTCGTAGGGAAAATTGAACATGGATCGCTTCATGTTGGCTTCTTCCATGAACCGGATGTGGTCTCAGGAAGAGAGAGACGATGTTCTCAGTCTGCCCCTATCTTCCTGACAGACCCTTGAGACATCTTGCTGATTACCACTAGTTGTTTTGTCATTCTGTTCCCTGTTGGCACCATTGTTTCACCTGTCTGAACGTTGTTCTATTTGATTAAGGAATCCCAACATACAGTGGTGTCACCTGGTGCTGGGAAGACAAAGCAATATTGGTACTTGCTGACCGCATTCGATTACTTCCTCGGGCCTTCCTCGGGCAAGCCCCGGAAGGAACAAGCTGAGCGTGCGCACAACAGCCAGTAATCGAACGCTGTCGTGTTAGACACGAGAAAAATGTGCTGTGATTGGCTGAATATCCGCCATGACACTTTACTCGTGTCTAACACGACAGCGTTCGATTACTTTTGCACGCCGATGTACACTGATGTATGCGAGGGCTGTGTGCATCTCATGATCGGAAGTGACATCATGCTTTGCATCTTGGGAAGGATCCACGAGAAGCCCACCTCAGCGGGTAGGGCTAGTCGCGCCTGATCCGAGCAAGCCCCGATGACGCAGTTCCGGTGTAAACGAACGCTGTAGAGCCTGTTCCGAGCTAGCTCGTGGAAGTAAACGAATGCGGTCGCTTTGGTAATTCCTGGTACATAGATTGATTTTGGTTCTTCTTGAGAGGAGCAATTCCAACTTGTTCATTTGGCAGATTGGGGGGGAGGGGGTACAGGATGATTGAAGATGATTGCCATGCTGTGATGTTGTCATATAATACAGAAGAATTGGAAGTAGGTAACTGGAACAGGAAGTCCGGTGTCGTCAACGGAAATTATACCATGACAACGTTCTGTTAGTGCTGAAATAGGTTTATTTTGGAACCAGTGTTCCTGGCGGCCAATTTGTTTCTCATCTCATCACAATGCTCCAACTGGCATTGACGTCAACCGCCGCACGAAAGTGCCATTCTAAAGTCGCGAACCCATTAGTTCATCAGATTGCGTGTAGATGTGAATGTGTTCCTGGCGTCTAATTGAAATGTTTTTAATCAATGTGATGAAGGAGATTTGGCGGATAATGTCGATGTGTGTAGGAACAGGTTTTTGCTGTAAGATGAGTTGATTGACGACAATTCTGAATAGTATAAAAAGCCTCTGTCAATTTTCACATGTTGTCCGATTTAGTCCGTTGATCTTTAGCCTTATCTGTCAAACTGAACTCCTCATCTTTACTGTATGTCAAGCGGATAGATGTTCTTGTTTTTTCGATACCCTTTTGTGGTTTATTGATGTTTGCACGAAACCTTATGGTCACCTGTGATTGATTTTGCTTGACTGTACAGTGTTGTAATCGTGTTTTCGTTTTTTATTTGTCTGTGGTTTCAGTAGGTGATCATGTCCCCCACCAGATGTCAGCACCAATCCTAGGCGATCAGTATTCTTGTAAATATAATAATGGATTTTGGCCAAGTACAAGAAGTATTGGTAAGACCCAGTTCTATACATGCCCATTGCACCCTTTTCTTTTTGCCTTATCCTCTGGTCTTGCATATTACAGTATTTTGTGTTTACGATTTCGTTGCTGCGTCCAACATTGGTTCTCCACTACAGTAAAATAATTCTGGATATGGGGATGAAAGTAATGATAAAGCAATGCTTTTACAAAGCGCTTTACATTGTTAGTAAAGCTTTGAAGCAATGCACATCGTTACCTTTATAGTCTCCCCAGAAATTTTTCTGGAGAACTCGAGGAGCAATTCATTCACAGCGCCTCACTTGATCCTGTCAGACCAAGACATTCATCAGAGGAATTTTTCCTGAGAAAGTCTGAAATGTCATCAAATCTTCTTTCTTGTGGATAAAACTTGCTGAACTATGGTGCTATGTTAGTGCCATGTACCCTTTTAATAGTTCATAAGTAAGCATTTGCCCTATGGATATTTGAGACTTTTTTATGAGAACAATGTTGGAGGCTGTTGTACCTTAGCTTCAGAACTCCACTGAGAACAGGAGAGCTATATTTGTCTGCTTATTGACGTCATTCCTGAAGGCGCT
This sequence comes from Notospermus geniculatus, assembly GCA_002633025.1. Lineage (NCBI taxonomy): Eukaryota > Metazoa > Nemertea > Pilidiophora > Heteronemertea > Lineidae > Notospermus > Notospermus geniculatus. The sequence continues at coordinate 456,721 of NMRB01000173.1, read as the reverse complement.
CCTCCAAGTGAAAGTTTCTTCTCTCCAATGCATGCGAGTTGGCTCTCAATGAGCAGTTCACATTGTTGGTCACTGTACGACTATCCTGTCGAGACCAATGACATAAAAACAGGGCTCTTAACGACCCGAGGTCTCGGGTCAAATACGCACAAAGCGCGCACTCTGAAGCACAATAAAAACCAGCAGGAGTCAGTGCGACGCACGAAGATTCAGCCAATGTTGTGAACTGACCATGGTTGACCCCTGACTTCTGAGGGCTGACCCCAGAAAAAAAATGCACAGAAGTCTCTTGACCCTTATTCTACTGAAAACTCCAGTGAGAGCCCTGTAAAAAGACTGCCCATAGGGAGCCAAAATTACGTGAGAAAACTCCCACATGGAGCAGCACCTCCCTGGCCCGTATGCACCAACGCAGATTAACCCTAACTTCAGCTTAACAGGGACAATGGATGTACAATAGAAGATGTGTGGGTTAAGCCCAAGTTGGGGTTCTCCCATCCTGGGAACCCAGGGCATTTCCACTCTGCATAGCGCGTTACAATGCCCTGGGGAAACCCACCCCGTTTTGATGGGGAAGAGGGCTGTTCCCTCATGTGTACTCGCCAACTGGTAATTCACGAATAAACCATGCAATGCAGTGGGGGATCGCCACTTGATGTAATGGGCAGACATCGCGCCTAGTGCTGTAACGTATGCACATATATCTGGTGTTATGAGTTAGCGGGTACCAGTCTCATAGCAATGCATCTCATTCCATAATTTATGCATGCTGTCGGAATGATAGCTGCCCCAAACACATGAACTGGATCATACCTTCGTGTTTTGAACCCGTCGGTACTTACCCATTATCTAGATAATCCATGACAACCAGTTTTACGCGAAGTTAATTCAGGAATATTAAAAAATCCAGCGAGTTTGTCAGCGAATCGAGGAATGTTTGAAACCACCATATTTGGGAGTGACCATGGCGGGAGAGAAGCTTCGCTGTGATTGGTTGTATTCAGCGACAGATTTTCTGTCGCTAGTTCCACGCGAAAAGGCGCCAATTTCAACAGGGCCTCGGACGTGCGAATAGGGGAGCGCGTTTTAGAGGACCTGTTGCAAGAGGATGGGGTTCTCCATTCAGGTGCATACGGGCCTCTGAGAGCATGTGCAAGAAGAACTCTCCTTAGTAAATTTCCCATCAAATTTTTTTTGGTGTGTACACTCAAGGTAGCTGGAAATGGGATGTTCTAGATTCCAAACCCCTGTCTAAAACTGACATCCCTTCGAGGTGTGGCATCTCCTGGGTGAGTATCACAGAGTGTCGCAGAAAAGATGTTCCATGAACTATCAACTACCTGGTACTATGGTTTACCTGTTCAGGGTCGCTCTTTTCTGGAACACACTGTAGAATGAAAAGCTCAGCAGGATTTGTTGCTTTCTCTTCTGTTTTCTGGTGGACTGGCTGGCTGTCTGTTTGTCCATCCATCCAGTTTTGCTTTGCATGTTTTATTTCAACACCTCAAGAGATTCTGAACTGACATGGAAGTTTTTCCACTTTGATTCTTGTTGGCATGTTTTAACAGATAATTCACCGTTTCCTCATAAATTTTGTAAAATTAGTCAGCTTCCATACTTCTCTCAAGTCACACCTATGAATGTTCAAGAAAATTCCAGTGAAAATAAAAAAAGTTTGCCATTTTTCAGTTTTCGCTCTGCCCATGCAGTCTTCAATGGCTGAATTAAAGAAGGCCAGAGGGAAAACTGCATAATGTATGATATTGTGATTCCAACAGTCTCATAGCTCTTCTTTCTTAAATCCCTTAGTAACAAAGTCCCCCTGAAGCCCCATCCCATTTTACACACGTATCAGTAATCAATTTTCTTTCACAGATTAATTTCTGTAATTTGTTTAAGACTTGGCGTTTCTCTAATCACAGGTTTCACTGCATGTTCATTTTCACAATTTTCTCACTAAAATCCCTGTTCAGTCGTCAAATGTAACTCAATATCTTGATTGGAGTTGCCTCTGTCTGGTATCCTCCCCAAGGTACTTTCAAGCCCCAGAAGAATTTGTGGAGTTTTTCTGCTGCGAGGCCCAGGCTCAGGTCCCTAGTGCTGCCACCTGATTGCTAGAAATAGAACTACATTAAAGAAGACTGGCAAAATAATGGCTGGACAGCCGCTGGTATTCATAAAAGTTAGCAAGTGCTTTTACTTAAGATTTGCACAGCATGTCCAATGTATGTATACTGCAAAGCTTGAATTAAAAGCATTTGCTATCTTTTATGAATATCAGCCAATGAATGTCTTCGAAGTTCAGTCTTTGACTTGGGCTCAGCTTTTCACTGCTGACACCTGAGTTTGAGAAATGGAACCAAATATATGTGACCCACCCCAACAGATCTACTCATCAGCGTTGTTTCTCTGTGTGTTCTCTGTCACAAGATCTTTCTGAATATTGGATTTGATACTTCAGATATTTTATCATGAGACTACATGTATTACAATTGATGTCTTATCCCTTGGATCCATGTTTCTTTTCTCCTTTTCCCAATTTTCTCATAAGATGGACTTCCCTGATGTGGGGAAGTCCATACAATCTGGAACCCAGATGGAAGGAGCTGTTGCCAACTCTTGGGGAACGAAGCTTGAAGCTGGAAGAAAAAGTGGAGTACAACTACAAGGTGTCTGAAGGAAGTTCTCAAACTTAGTCTGAAGCTGTCAACAAACGAATGCAAGGAAAGAGCTGTCATTGCTGCAGTTTTTCGTGTGGTTGCATTTTTTCAGGCTGCATGTAGACATCATTTTTCCAATGAAAAATACTGTGTTTTTCTAATAAACAAGTTATGTTGCCAAGTGTACATGTGTTTTTCTGTTGTCGTGTGTTCTTCTGTCGTTTGCCCCAAAATGTGAACTTTTGGAAGACATTTTTGTTGGTAGTTCAGTTTTATTTTATTTCATACTGTGCAATTGTCTTTTTCTTTTTTTCACCTTTGATAAAAATGCCACAGCATTACCGAGTTAAAATGGAAGTCCGTATTGATTCTGTTCTGCAAGATTCAGGGGAAATGAGGAGGCAAGAACCCACAAAAGACCCCGTGCCAATTTGTCTATCATGGTACCATGTTGAGTTGACTTGTAATTTCTTTGTATCTTGATGCATGCAATGTACAATGTTTTCCTTCTTCGCATACCCAATGTACAAAAAGTAATTGCGAATCCTCTAATTGAATGACCATGTTGAGATTTCTAAACCCTGAATGAGAAATGAGTTTAGTTCTTTGTTTTGTTCCTAGGTGGCAGGAGAATGTTCACCCCAAGTTTACTGCTCCATTTCCAGCCATAATTCATTCGCCTTGCAATAATGTGGCTGGAAGTTCTCATAGGCCTTCCTGTTCTTCATACATGTAGTTCAATAGTATGGATGAACGATGATAAAATTTGGCCCATATCCAGCAGAGAATGTCTAGAATTTTTCATGACCTCATCCTAGGCTGTATCTTATTGAGGAATTTGGCTCCTGCTTGTCTTGGCATGCAGGATCATGGAGGTGTCTGGCGAGATAATTGTGTATTGATGAAATCACCGTGGAGAATCGCCAACGCAGTTGCCGAGTTTCTCAGGTGGCAGTGCTGTGATCCGAGTGAAACATGGCGGCTCTGTCACATATCGATGTGTGTGTTGCCGACTAAAACGCGAAAAATAGAGAGTTTCGGTCGAGGTGAGCGAGTTTATGTAAATTCGAGGATGATCTAGTGATAATTTGCAATTGAACAAGCCGAAATATAGGTGCTGAAGGAGTGTTGTTTCTTTGTTTGAAGTGGAAATGTTCGTTGTGTTAGGCCGGTTGTTTGATTGACGGCAGTTCCACGTAGTGACACTTGAACTTTTCCACTTCAAATGTAAAATCGACCACGTAATTCCAATAAAGGAAGCTTTAGATTAATAGACGATAAACTGGAGGTCATCCTCGGCATAGTCTAAGTGTGTGTATCTTTCATCTTCGGTACTTTGCTCCCCACTTTGGAGTTGACATCCTCAACATTCGTGATACAGCCGCCATGTTTTTGACTCGGATCACAGCGCTGCCACCTGAGAAACTCGGCTACTGCGTTGGCGATTCTCCACGGTGGAAATGGGAAGTTTTAGTTATGGGGAAAGGGCTTGTAGATGCTGCGAGTTGCTTGTGCTGGTATGCTCTTTGAGAGCAAATGTCATTCTCATCAGTGCTCTCAAGAATGATCATAATCAGCACAAACTGTCCATTTAATTGTTTCTCTCAAGTAAACAAGCAACAAACTGTCCAGTTGTCTCTCAAAGGTTTGCATACCAGCACAAGGAAATCACTGTCATGTGGCCGAGTGCATTCAAAGTTCATGTAGGCCTAATTCCCTCCCATTGACTTTATTGGAACAATCATCGAAGTAGTAGGATGCTTTTAAGAGATTTCAAGAAAAAGTCTGAGCAGTTCCTCTATTGAAAAAGTACAACACTTGATATCTTGATCTATTTCAGAGAAATTGAATGAACATAACACTTTACTTTTCCTGAATCACCTTGCAAGACTTCATTTTAACACCTTACACCCCTCTTCAGTAGGAATGGGCTACCCCTGCTTTCAAGCTTGTAGTCTAAATAAAATTTTAGGAAAGTAGGACACGCCTGTTAATAGGGGTGTTGTTGTAATGATGATCACAGCTGGGCTGGCTATGGTGTATACATTTGTGTACATCAGCCGTTATGACTCAGTCTTTGGCGTGTTTTGATCATGTTCACAATGGATATCAGGCAGATAAAGAGTATGGTTCTATCACAGAAGTTTATTAAGTCTCGTAAAGTACCGGAAAAGAAGCGCCGGAAGAGTCTGTTTGCAGATTTTCGTCTGCTGGGTATGTGTTAATTTTATTTTTGGTCCATCATCATGATCATATATTTCCACACTTCATTTAAATCACCATTTAACCTAATTTCTACAAATGTATATCTCTGTTTATGAAATCACTTCCCATGCTACTTTTATCCCGACCATCGAAGTCAGGTTGTCCCCATCCAGGCATGTCACTCCAGATGCCCTAGTACTGTAGTCTAGGCGTTTAAACTAGGGCTGGAGTTAGTTGTTTCCACCCATTCCTGTGTTCTTTTACTCTTTACTTGACGTCTACATCCAGGCCCACCCTTCATTAGATGTCTCACTCCAGGCTCACTCCACCCAGGCCTGTCATGTATGTCTTCATCCTGGCCTAATCCAGCCCCACCCTTTCTGGATGTCTCTGCTGTCTAGGCCGTTCCTTTTCCTCTATACTTTATCTCATCCAGGCCCACCATTTTACAATATACTAGTACACAATATATGCTACATCCAGGCCCACCCATAATTATGTCTCATTCCAGGCTCACTCCACCCAGGCCTGTCGTGTATGTCTTCATCCTGGCCTAATCCAACCCCACCCTTACTGGAAGTCTCTGTGTAGGGCCATCCTTTTACTATACAGTACTAGATGTCATCCAGTCCCAGCATTTTACATGTTTTACGATAGATGTCTCCATCTCATAGGCTTTAGTAACTAGATGTGTCACCAAACTTTTACTAGATGTCTGCATCTTGGCCTGTCAAAAAGTATGTTTCACAGGATTGTGACTGACATGACTGAGTGTGGTGCAGGTACATGTATATCAAAGCGTGATTGTTCAACCATGTTGTGAGCCCCTTTGAGTTGAAAAAGCTCTTAGTGTGTATGGGTTTCTAGTGGAAATCGCCCAAAAGTTTGCGTGTTTGGTCCTTGTCGGCAGTAGTCGGTATTGTTCATGTTTATGTCTCCATCCAGCATCCAGTGCTGTTTTAGAGGCCTTCCTTCTGGTGTAGGCCTACTGGAAGCCTTGAATCAGTTGGCAAAGAATCAGTTATCGGCATTGTTATGTGTGGACTACAAACCCACTTGTGCTTCAGTTGTCCTCATTGTCAGCTATGGGGGCACCAGTGAGTTGGTGAATTTGATGGTGTATTTATTTGTGGCCAAGCAATTAAATGAAACAGAAATGAGGATGTCTTCCTGTTTATCCTGACACAGCAGTGCAGTAGTACCGGATAAGCTAAAAACAGAGCAAAGTTATGCAAAACATTGCGCCGTGATGTCCTTGATGCAATACAACAGGGACAAAAAGATGAAAAGGTACAACCACTCAGGAGTGCATCCAGTCCAAGTGCTGATAATTTGCAGGTCCTTCATTGTCAACTTTTTGTTTTGAAATGATGGGAATGCTTCGGGTGTGTAGTGGGTCACAACATTCTGTTGGCCATTGTTGGACTAATTACATGTACGGTAATCAATTTACACATGATACAAGTATCATCATACCCATATCAATCACATGATGAATACTGGTATTATTTGATATTGATGTGAAGTCTGAGAAGTGGTGGCTGTCCGATGTTAAATCATGACAATTGACCATCATAAATAATCAACTTTGGACCCACATGTGACAATTTTATGCATGTTATGTCGAAAACCACATTTCTGAAACGGTGTAAAACCATAGTATCCACTCGTGGCATGTTCCATTATGTATAATTGGGCCAAAAATGATTATTGGCCGTTTTCATTGTCCTCTTCATATTGAGTATTCATATTCATAACGAGATGATTGACACACAGTTAAAAAACTGACAGATCGGCAGTGTACATGTACGTGCATGCATGGTGATGCACCTAGAAACTCGTAGCAGGTGGGAATTCCAGCTATTAACCCATTCCTTTTGCAGCTCATCATTGTCAGTATTATCTTGCGCCAGTATTGCAAGGTTAAGTAAATTATCAATAATAGCAAATTGATCATGGAAATATTGATAAAATCCTGTGCCGAGCACCAGTTACCACATTACTAGCCCTATTGACATAGTTTCAATGCTTACTATGTAATGGGGGGGGGGCAGATTGGCAGCCGACCTGGCAGTCTGCCCTCACAGTAGGTTCCGTCCTGTTTGTCACAACCCCTATGGCATGTATGGAGCCACACTCCGTCAACCACTTCAGACTTATGCATGATGACCAGCCTTATGTCTGAACGCTTGGTAAATAATTAGGTCCTGGTTCATTGTTTACACATCCGTGCCTGTGTATGTTTTGATTTTAATATCGAAACAGTGCATTTCCTGTGACATACTATTAAGTCAGTCAGGAATGAATGTAATGTTCTTTGTTGATGATAGGATATGATGGTTTTGGTTTGATTTGGTGGACATGCTTTATAAAAGAACACAATCATGTACATGTACATCACCTTTCGATTCAGTTTGTGGCTCATGATTATCAATGCTGTAAAGTTCCTCTATAGGCCTACTACACCGAGCTTGGTAAGGACAACTCTCTGATAATGCCCCATCTCTCACACTGCTGGAACTTTTCTTGGGAACTCAAGGAGCAGCCCATTCATGCAGTGCATCTTGGTCCTTTTCTGACCAGTTGAGAATCAGCGGTGACATAACATTCCAAGGGATCACTAAAATGTTCTCTTTTCACACTCTACCATTGAGTTGAAGGAGCATCAAGTGCTGTTGGATGCAATCTTCCTCCACGTGTCATATCAAGAATAATTTGTTGCAATTATTCTTTGAACGATGGATAGT
>NMRB01000173.1:432034-448293 GCA_002633025.1 Notospermus geniculatus | reverse complement strand
AGATTTGATGGAACTCAAGCATATGCTGCGAGGCGGAGGAACTCAATGGATGGATGAGCTGTTTTGTGTTCTTGGTGTGTTACTGATGAATGAAGATACCGATGAATGAGTTCTACTGATCATATGAATTCTGTGAATGTTGTGTACTGTTGCAGAACGTCAGTTCAAATTTATGCATGCCGGTAATCTTTATGACTGGATGGATGGGGACAGTGGACATGGTCGATTTGGAAGTGATGGAATGACGACTGGATGGTGTCCGTTGAGAAAAAAGTGATCCTTCATTGCATGGTGCTGTTCCTGTGTCCCAGGAGGGAATATCAGAATACAACATTGTGTCATCATACATTAGTATATTACTGGTCATAAAGTGCTATCAATAATATATTGGATTGGATCTATTACATGAAAATTGTTTGTGTTCATACATGCAATCAGGAAGTGTAAGCTCAAGCACATAATGGAAGTATTGGTGGCATATTGTCTGAATATGTCGGCAGAGAGAACTGGAGGACTGTTCGATACCCTGTGAAGAGAGCCAATTCACGGATTTCATTCTGAAGATGGAGACGAGTTACCATTGTTGCATGGTTCAGTGCCTTATCCATTACTGTTTGGAAGTGTAAATGGCAAGGAATGGTGAACTTCATGGTGAACTGTGAAGAAGCTGGACATGTGATCATGACTTTTGGTTAGGGGAGGAAAGATCAGGTTATCGAACCAATATGTTTCATGAATAATCATCAAGGAAACGGCTGATAATTAATTGCAGCCCCAGTGTGATTCGTTGTGACAGGAAGTGAGGCCCTCATCATCTGTCTCCTTGATGACGTAAGCGATTGGTTAAGTGTGGACATAAAGCTCAGCTGAGTTTGACTCTTGTCAGAAGAAGAGTGTCATATTCCAAAGTGTTGTTTCAGAGAAGGATTCATTTTGAACATCATCTTACATCATGTACGTACCGTAGTGCTTTCATCCATTTCTGAAGTTTGTCCTGAATATTCATGGATGGGAAATTCATTTCTGAGGTTCTAACTTGTGGAAATCCTGCAGGAGACACTGGACCACCGCACTGATTTCCCTCAATGTGTGCATCTGACTGAGTGGCCTTGTTGCCCAGGAGATAAATGGATGGAGCGGGACAAATCGAACCCTCCGATAGATCTATCCAAGCAACCATTAATTCTAAGGAAATTTGATGTTTATCCATGACTGACAGCTTTAGATAGGAGAAAAATCCATTTGGCTGACTTTGTTGATGCGGGCTCTCTTTATTCAGTAATCAGTGGTGTTATTTCATGTCTACATTAATTTGTGCAGTGCACAGTCCTGGTCAAAAGATCTTGAAAGTCAAAGGGATCTGAAGTTGGCCAGATAAGGTGAGCTGAACTCAGAGATTTAGCTGTTGTGCACCCTCGTAGATCTGCAACGTAGACTGGGATTGAGGACAGTGCAATAAACTGAACATATTGGATAGTTTTATTAAGACAGTGATCCAACAATGGCATTCTTGCAACCCTTGACAGCGTCCAACATCTCGAAATCACAAATCAAGAAGAAACTGTCCAAACAGAAGTGTCTGTCGTCTGCTTCTGTAAAAACGGAACCAAAGAAGACATCAACAACATCAATACGCCATTTTCTCTCCTTTGGAAAGCTGGCAGGATCAAAATGTAAGAATTTTACCCTTTATTCCTGTGTCTGCCCTACCTCCGCTTTCCCTCTAGGGATGTGATCATATTGGGTTGTTGGGCACCACGGTTGGTATACCATGAGGTGGAAGGTTACAAATGCAAAGCAATAGAAAACGACGAAGAAGATTCCTTCTGGTGATGGTTGTATTTCAAAGGGTATGTGGGTTGGGAGATCAGTTTGTTTGAGAGACATCGATGGAGCATCAAATGGTTTCATGGGATCACACAACCTGCAGATCAGATTGTTGTAACTGAAGAAACATTGAAAAGGTTCGCTGGAGAAGGAGTCACTATTCCGTCATATGTCCCTCTCGTCACAGTGATGTTGGCATTCACAAGTTGCTGGGCCATTGGCCTATTTGATAACTTTGCTAAGCACAGTGATGTTGGCATATTCTCTGAAGACAGAACATCTTGACACCTGATGAAATTCCAAGTCAGCTGTTGCTTTTTGAATTGTAAGGGGTAAAAGAGTTGAAACATGATTAAAATTCCACACTGGTCCATGATGATTCGACATCTGCTTACCTGTAAAGACAAGAAACCATTTCACATCCGAAGTGCTTAGATTCCTGCCGCTTAGAAGAGAATTAACTTTCCATTCCAGTACAACATGCATACCATGTTGGCATTCCATTGCTGTAAGAGCTATTACAGATCACCATGATTTGTTGAAACATACACAGTCAGGATTCTTTATTTCTTGTATTGTCTTCTCTCATCTCCGAGGAGTGATTTGTTCATGGCTGATGCCACACAGCCATAGCATGTAATTAAATCTGGTACGACAGCACAAATATTTCTTGGATTTCTACTGGAGTTTGTAGTTTCATTGAAAAATCGGCAAGTTTGGGAATTGCAAGCCCATACTCTGTTGTGATATCTGTTACTTCAGCAGGCTCTACAATTTTTCCTTATGGGTCCGTTGGTGGTTTTTTGCAATCTAGTTGTGTTGGGAAATGATGTCATTTGTAGTGAAAAGAAAACAATGGCCCGATTGTTTGGTTGTTCGCAGATCCGATATTTGTGTCGGCTGGGATTGAGAGAAAAATGACTTTGATGTTCCTCAAAGTCTGTACATCAGCCTAAAATGGATTCTTTACTGGATTCTTTCTCAGCTTATATGGTCACCCTGGTGAATTTTCGACTGAATATGGTCTTTTGTGAGGTCAATTGAGCTGTTCAAGTGCATTTCAAATTGTATCTTCTACGCAGGTTGATGGCTTCTGAATGAAGCACTTTGCCTTTCATCTCTGCCTCCTCATCATTTTAAAGGAAAAAGAGGGCTCTTTGTCGCTTTTACCTTTTGAGACTTGCTTTTTGATCTCCAAGAGTACATCAGCTTTAGTGGGAGTATCAACTGTTGTATACAGTCATACTGACAGACAAGAGATGATGGGATTTTGGATCATTTTTTGTATGCTGGTGATATCAACAGGAGACATGTTGAAAGAGTTCTCTTCATGTACTGCGCAGAATGTCATCAAATTTGCTACAGAACAATGATAGGGCTTCTCGTCTTGCTGTGTTGTGAACTCATTTTGTGCATCTTCAGAAAACCGGGCAGAACTCCATACTTTCGGAAGGTATAGGATATCTGTGTTGGATTCAGGTGTCATCCATGCAAATCTGAAGTGCCTGAATATTTTGGTATCTATGGTGGTCGATTGGACTAGAGTATAGGCAGGTTGTTGCTTTCCAATACTGCTAGGCTGAAGTGTACTTTGTGCACAGAATTGGTAACTCGTAAACTTGTGCATTCATAGTATGTGGAAGGATTCGATGTTGGTTTGAACATGGTGTAGGCGTATCCCCAATTTTAAAGGTCTGTGTTCGAATTTCTATCCAAAGTGCTGGCCCTCGTATGGCAGTGGTTGTTTTGTGGTCTTCTCTGTTCTCTATTGGAATACATGTCTCACAGATTCAACTCTTGCACGAAGGAAATAGATTGACATTTTTGAAAGACATTTTGTTTTGGCTGCGCCACCAGAATGCTTATTTCATTGTTACATGCAGCTTGACCTAATTACAACTTCCATTTGAAAGAGAGACAAGGATATCTGTCTGATTCTCTGGCGGAACGCTGACGACAGCGTCAACAACACCACAACTCCATCTTTGTGAGGTAAAACCATGGATTTACATGCATTTAACACAAACTGACTAGACCGTGGAAGTACGTGTACCGTATTTACACATTGACATTCTACTGCATGTGAGGATAGCCATGTTTCAGTGTTTCTTAATGAAGATTTTCTGCCGGAAGCAGTTTATGCAGGACGAGGCACGATGTTGCCTGTTGACAAATGGTAAGGCTGCCAATTAAATGAACACATCAGGCTAAATGTTGTGATTGACAGTTTTAGAGCTGCTGTGAAGATGATGAATGTCCTCTGCAGTGTCATTCAGCATCATCATTCATTAAACCAATGCATTGATATTCAGTAGAACCTCCCTGTTGAGGACACCCTGTGGGAAGGACACCTCTCAGTTAAGGACATCAGGCCCTCTCAATTATTAAGGAGAGCATGCCCTCTCAATTGAGGACATCATGCCTAAATCCCAAATGGGCATGTTCATTCAAAATCAACTCTGAAATCCTGACACCTCCAAGTTGAAGACAGCAAAACCAGTCCAAAGGTATCCATGGGGAGGTTCTGCTATGTTTTATCCCCTTGTCAGTCTACCCCTTTGTTAGCCTCAGAGGTCTAGGAGACGAAAACTGTGCAGTCTCACCTAAATGCTGCCACCACTTCATTAGTAATCCTTGCACATTACAGATATGTTTGTACCATTACCATTTGCGTCAACTGAAATTGTGCTGAGCATCCTGATAGCCTAATCACACCATGCATATATATTTGTGGACTATTTCAAGTATTTGTCCATCCAGGCAACATCTCTGACATCTCCACATCCTGTGGATTGCATGTAGAAGGGCTCTTTTACCAATCAGCTGTTCCCTGTCTAAGAGAACAGCAAACACACCAAGGAAGCTCATATCAACTGTTCCAACCTACCTGGCCGACAAACACAGTGCATACAGAGACAACTTCCCATTCGCTTTCTGGTCAGCTGGACATGGAACCATTCTGAAGGCTATTCTGTTTAAATCGTGCGGAATTGCTCGTACATGTACATGTACATGGAAAATGTACAGTCATATCCGCGTTGATTCACCATCCTCTGATACATCGGTCTCTCCTCCTTCATATTTACTCGTACCTAGATTCTCTGTGTTCTGTGTTAGTAAACTTACCGCTTTTTACCACAGGTTTAGAGGTATACCTGGCGTTTAGCAAGTACCTCTCTACACGCAACCAGCTATCTTCCATTCATTTCGTGATGGAAGCTACCATTGGGAAACTATGTGCTTTTGAATGTATGACACCTGTCAGCAGACTCTGGGAATGTGGACAGTAGAATTATTCATGGCTCTGGACACTGGGCGATGACTGGGGATCGTGAAATGATCAAAGCATCACGTCACCTGACATTGAGGTACAAACGACCTGCCAGTATGGTACACTTCGGAATATCAATCCAATATATTCATTCAGGTGTCTCTGTGCATTCCTTCTCAAGTTGGTGTCCATCGCAGATTTAAGCCTCCTTCAATTTAGCATAGCCTTGAGCTGTGGAGAGGATTATATGTGAAGCAAATTCAGGATAGGTACCTTTATGTGATCTCTCTCTGCATCTGCTTCTTTCATATTTTCATCTCAACCCCCTGGAACTGAAATTTTGGGAAAACACAGGAGTCGCTCTTTCCAAATCTGCAGTGGTAACACACGACATTCTATCAAGCCTCCGTTGTGATGACGTTTTGGTTCCAAGTTCCCGAAGTGTTCCATCCATAAACTCTGATTCACGAGCAATACACTCCATCCATCTGCACGACAATTCATGTGGAATGTTCCGGCATGCAGACGTTGTCATTAATCTCTGATGATTGTGTAGCTACCGACAGAAACCTTTTAAGCTATGTTTGACGTCAGAAGGAGATAACATTTTCACCGCAACTTGGAACAACAACATGTTTATTCTAGCGAGGAATTCGATAGCAATGTTTTGATTTGAACTGATCTTGTTTCTATATTTTGTGATTTTTTTGGGTACGAGTGCTCTGATTGGAGAGGGGGGCCCATGTTGATGGAACTGGTTATCGCCCCTCAGAAGCAGGTGGTGGATTTCACTTCACTGTTTGGGCCCTTTCTGCGCCCTTTGGATCACTATATTGCATCCTCGGCTGTCCCTGTTGTAGTAAAGTAACTGACAAAGTGTTGGCTTGTGATAGCAACTCGGTGAATCCATGCGGACATTCAGGTTCCAGTCAGTAAAGATATTTTACATATCATTGCTGTCACACTGGAGAAGCCCCACTAAGGACGTGATATCAATATGAACAATGGGAGTTGTTGAGGTTTTACTCACTTTCATCTACGAGGCCCTCTTACTCATCTTGAAGATTCTCTCACTTCTGGGTAAATACAAGTAGCTTCATGCACACTGCAATAATAATAATACATGTAATAAAATGAATTTATATACAATCACATCTTCTCAAACCGTCCTGTGGACAATGTTATTGCCCGTCTTGCACGTTGTCGCTGTGACCTTCAAAATATACGGTAGGCCTACTGTGGATGATGCTTTCAGTGGAGCCTGCAGCTCACATTTTCCTGCTCATTGAAGATCAGCATCAGGAAAAAATGCTTCTTTGAGCAAGAAACTGCTGGGATGGGTTTCAGCAATATCTGTGAGGCTAACTGAAAGAGGCTAACCACTACACTACTCTGGACCAACTTTAGTTAGGAAACATAAGTCCTGGTGGCAGCACTAAAACACCCAGCAGGCAACTATCGGTAGTCAAACAAGATGAATTGGCCAGTTGCAGTCGGTCTTTTCAACATCTGATGATGGGATGTTATTCATTTGTTTTCGATGTTCCGAGTGTCATGAAATGTGTTGACAAGGCGACTGCATTACGTCCATTGTATGATTTAGCAATAACGAAACATCGATAGTTGCTGTGATGACACTTCAGGAATTATCCCATGTTTGTAAACAACAGTTCGTATCCCTGGGTTGCTGCTGCTTATATTATTTTAATTTTGAGTGCTTTTGCAATCTATATTTCCAGTATACATGTACATGCTGTCTGTAAATGTACAGCTACTGAGCGCATGTTTTCCACTGGCTAAATCAAGCTGTAAATGACGCTGTATACAAAACCTGGTATCACATATTTTGTTGAACTTTTTCCAACCCTGTTTCAGTTTCCTTGCCTGTATTTGCAGCTTCAGGAATGAATCATGAAAAGTACCATGCCATTGGTATCAATTTCTTGCGTTAAACAAATACTTTGTTTTAATTTTCTCTAATCTATGTATTTTAGGTGTCGTCCATGAAAATCCACGGATAGGCTCTGATGGCGAGAGCGAAGAGGTCTCTGGGGCGTCCGACGATAAGGATGACATGTTCACTCCGGCCCAGCGGGTACGACTCAGGAATAGACGGTTTAGTGAGGTAAGCATTGCAACATAAGCAAGTTCACCTCAAAGGAATAGTGGAACCTATCAGGGGGACATCTCTCCAGCAAGGACAACAAACTCAGACCTGAAGTTCAATTCAATGTACTTTGACCTTGGGCAATATATGTAACAGAAACGTTAAGACTCAAAACCCTTCAGACATGTTTGACCCGTTTGTTTCTCTTTCAGGATGTAAATAAGAGATTGTCTCTACCAGCAGACATCCGTCTTCCAGAAAGCTTCTTGATGAAGCATGCACAGTCCAACATCCTCCAGCCAACTTTTGACGGACCGCTGACAAGACGGGCGAGACGTTCGTCCCTGGTCAGTACTGATATACATAGTCTTTCCAAGCAGTTACTTGCCTGAAAGAGTAGGCCTACTGGTAGCATTTTTGCCTGGCTAGCAATGCAGAGCTTCCACCTATTGGAAGATTGAGGAACTGAATGAGAAGATCCCTGATGGAAGGAGAGCAGCTGGTCATAACTTTTCTGGCGCTCTCTTGGTACTTTATTATGGGCTGTATTATGGGGAAAGCAGTGCTTGATACCACAAGTTGGCGATATTCTGATACTTAGATATTCCTTGTAAATGAAAGCCTATTTGTTGATGAACTTTCTGACTTTGCTTACTGGTACATTTGACCAGTTTGGTCCAGTCTGGTAAACAAAGGGTGAAAGACAAAAAAGCATTGCAGACTTTTCTTTTCACTTGTCGACATTTGAAAAACCACACTGATAAAACACCTTACAATGTTTGCTGTAATGGTGGCTGCAACTTGATCCTTCATTATCAAGGCAATAAAGATTGCCAAACTTTATGCTTAGCTGCATGTATCCGGCAAATTCATACAGATTTAGAATCTAGCTGCATGTTTGATAACTTTTGAGCACCCTAGGTTCACACCAGGTAAAAAATGGATCACATCATTTGTCCCAGGCACCATCAAGTTGTGAGGACAATGCCCCTGGCGTATAAACAACGCCCCGATCAAATGTTCACCACCTCCTTTGTTCCTGGTACCTTTTTGCGATCATCTCTCTTCCTGGTGATTAACTTTTAAACACCTTTGGTCATTAGCGTCACCCCATCTGGGTAATCTTCCTGCCAGAGACAAAACATCACCTGAGATTTTTCTCAACTTTCGGAAAAATTACTCGTGTCGTACTGTTTTTCCCACGCTGTTTGATCGCCGTCTGCTTTCACGAATCAGCAGATGTCTTTCGTAAAAAAACTGTACCATCTGTGTCTCAGACATTGCTTCTATGTTTTCATTCCCAGGAGTTCATTGTTTCTGGTAGTTCCTGTTCCAAAGCTGGGTATTAGCCTTAATTTATTGATTGGAAAATGCATCAGTTGGCTGTTTCCTTGGTTACCCTTCCCAAACAGGAGATTGGCCAGCATCCCCTAAGGTGTAATCCGTTATGCATCCCTACCTTACAAAAAGCAATAAATTCTACAAACTGCAGTTTCCTGCCTTGGTTTATGTTCTTAGAAAATTTCTTCCGGCAAAAATCAGATGGCATATCACCAGATCAGAAATATTTATCCAGAGAGCTACCTTGAAAAACACTGAAGTTAAATAGCTAGAGAAATTACGGACATTTTTTTCTTAAACATGGTTGGGCATGTTTGGATGTGTTGCTTTGGGATCAGGTTCCATCATAATCATTTGAGTTTCTTGTGACAGCTAGGGTTGGGTTGCAGAGTCTGGGTTGGGAAACAAAGGACACTGCAGTTTTGGAGTTTGGAAGACTGTGTTGAAATCGACCGTGAATTTTCAATGAAGAGGCACCAGCCACCCTCTGTTACCCCAAGTCCTGGGATCCGCCTCTAAAGTTGTATTGTTATTTCTAGATATCAATGTTGTTTCTGATCTGTTCTCTTTCTGTTGTATCTGCATTCTGCAATCGGGCCGCAATATCCTGGTCAAGTATCAATGGACTGCAGTCTAAATATTGACAACATTCTTGCCCACATCTACAATAACATGACGGTGAAACTGACCTGGGCAGATAACCTGATTCATTACTCTGTTATTCTGCCCACTCGATTATTGTAGGGTACTCAAAGCATGTTATGATAGGTTTCTTGTGGATGTAGTGTTCTTGATCTTGGAGAACCTCTGCCCTCCCCCTTCCTTGAATGTCACAAGCCTGAGAATAAGTGGCAGGACAAGGACATTGTCTGGCACCAAACTGTAATTTGTCAGGCACCAGACAGTTGCTGCCTGCCAAAATGTCAGGCACCAATTCCAAGTCTGTACATAGATATCCATTACATGTCAGGCAGTAAATCCCAAGTGTCCGGCACAAAACAAACGCTGTCTGCCACTTTGTCAGGTGCCTATAAAAACGTTATTCTCAGGCTTGATGTCATGCCATTTCTTGGATCCTTCCTTTTGTGGCAGTGAGGAGCGAGCCCTTAGAAGCCCTCATTACCTCAGGATGCTACCGTTGTGGCATTCCTTTGAGAAGCAACATCTGATATGCTTTCACTTGAGCTCATTGGATTGCTTGCCTGCAGCTTGGGTAACGTCTGCTTCTTGAAGGCTCAAGAACATGCATCTTTGGCATAATGCCACCTGTATATCCAGCTCAAAGCCGTGACTAGTTGTGCAAATATGCAAATATTCGTGATCGAGTTTTAAGATTGGTCTGCAGCGTCTGAAGCAAAGGATCTCGGTGTCTGCCCTAGCTCCAGGGTGATTTTCATACCTCTGCTTCGTGCCAATTGTGCATCACATGAAGACAGATGCCAGAGGATTGACCATCAGCAGACAATATTGCGGCTCCCTTCCCATTCCAAGAAAATGTCTTTTCCACCTTTTCCTCTCATTGGTAACGCTACAGTAGCAAGCAAGAGTCCAATTCAACACTGCAACAGAAGGGACAGAGACACATGCAGTGCCTTGACATGTCCTCTTTGATCATTCTGTCATGTTCTCTCATTAGTCTACTTCAACAATCGGGTCAAGTCCGGTTGTCTTAGGTGAATGCAATTGTACTGCGGTGTCCCACTCAGGACACCATCTGGTTCTCATGAGACAGATCTTCCGGTCTGCTGCCTGCTATCACTGCAGCCAATCCTAAAGGTCAAGGACACCTGTTTTTTGTGTCAAACATCCGGATGCTCTTCTATTTTTGGTAACAAAATGCAATCT
Source organism: Notospermus geniculatus (assembly GCA_002633025.1). NCBI lineage: Eukaryota > Metazoa > Nemertea > Pilidiophora > Heteronemertea > Lineidae > Notospermus > Notospermus geniculatus. Next base: position 437,902 of record NMRB01000173.1, on the reverse strand, counting down.
TTGATGTGCAATTATCTCCTTCGGTTGCCGCTAATGGGCCTATCCCAGAATGTCATGATAACGTATAATAGGCCTGTGCTCAGTTGATGGCACAGACTCATAGGCTGTCAAAGTGTTCTCCAGCCTTTGAAGCAGTTCGAATCTGTCACTCCTTCCTCAACCTTGGCCTAGAGTTTACCACCATTGGTGCCTCATTCCGCAATCGTTAGGTTGGAACTAAAGTGCTGTGACGTTATTCACAGGAACCCTCTGAAGGACTTGCGGCTGTGTATGTCGATTGGTTCCCTATCCCTTCCATCGTCACATCGTGCTTCAGCAGTGAGAGAAGGTTCAAGGTATACATCTGCCAACTCAAGGATCCATGGAGGCTTTGCAATCAAATGCCTGGTGTCTCAGGATTTGGAAGGGGCAGTGTCCACTTTAACTCTCAATTCCAACCATTTACTTCAAAAGCTGTGAAACAGAGATGACAGCTCATAGATAATGACATCAGAATCATTTCTGTAGTCTACCTGGATACACAAACCAAAATCTGCTCATTTGATGCTGCAGCGTGGAAGGAATCAGATCCAGGTCTTCCTAGTATAGGTGAATGTGCTGCCGGTCTGCAGAGTTTGCTAGTTGGGTCTACATGTACCGGGTGGAGAATCCATACAGATATCATAATGCTGTGATATAACGTGGACTTCGTTACCCACCACTCAGAGATATCACCAGTCATCTGCTGAGCTGCCTGGGCATGTTCGGAGGCGTTGCTGAGGAGGTGAATCTGAGAAGAGATTTGGAGTTATCATTCCAAATAATGCGGATGGGGTTACTTCACTTTTTAGTTGCGTGAACTTTCGTTTGCATAGAATTCTTTCTGCATATTTGATGGAGGCGTTACTCACATGACCAAAATTTATGACTTATGGTTGGTTGCTATCCATTGTCTTGGAAACTGAGGTTCACATGGACAGGACAGGTTTCCTCGTTTTTGCATTATTTTTACTTGTGAATCACTCCAGTGGAGGGAGCTGCATGGACTGGCACTTCAGATGATTTACAACATCCTGGATTTACATCAGGACACAGACTGCGGTTCAGGAACAAGACCAGCTGTTGCACAATTGATCGCCAGATTCATTGTAACACTTCGTTTCTGTGAGAAAAAGACTTATCGCAATATTTACCACAGGTTATTCACAGAACCCTGGATAATATTGGACCTTGTCATATTAGGTTTACCTCTGCTGGGTGAAGAAGCACTTGGAGAAGACGCCTTGATAAGGATCTGAAGGCTACCTCGTTGTTGCCTGTGAATGGTGCAAGGCCACTGGAAGTTCAGATTTGGACGATATGCCTGTCTCCAAGGCAATTCTTTGAATATGTATTGACTGTATTCAGATGAGATCTGAGATCTTGAACTCTTGGTGTTTTATTTGACAATTGGACCAGGAACAGCAAGATGTTGAGTGTCGGCTTAATGCTCATTCCCGAACTTTCGGAAGTGACAAACTTCGATGGCGCGCCGACGCACTGCGACCTTTACTCAAGGTCGAAATCTGTGGATTACACCACTCTGGAGAAGATGAAGGTGGAGAAAAATCGACGGGCTGAAAATCGCCGACATTTGGTAAAGTGATTTTCTATGTTTTCTGCAGTTTGGGGAAGTTTTCAGCAACAGGTTTTTCTGTATTGAACATTTGTGTTTTCTGTAAACATTTGATAAGTGGTTTTCTCTGTTTCTGACAATTCACCTGAAATAGATCTTTCTGAGTATTCAGATGGGGCAGAAATCTGGGCCAATGTCTAATGATTCCGCAAGCAGCTGTAGCTGGCTGTGTTGTCATCAGCTGAAGTCAAATTCAACTGCCACTTGCTTACTAATTCTATCCACCCTCCTCTTGGAAAAAATGCTGGTGCACTCTGCTTCCTCTGAGTCCTTACACTTTCTGAATGATTCATATGCTACTAAAAATTCCTTTAAAAAAACGTGAATGAATGTTTTCGTCTGCTGCAAGAGTTGTGCAGTATCTTGGCCGCTCCATCAATGTTATGTAAACAGATAGCTCATGCTGCAGTTGCTAATGGTTTTTAAATCTCCTTCCTCTGTCAGACAGGTAGCAACAGTCGATGGTAATCAGCTTTGGTAAACTGCATCCCGGGTCAGGTTGGGAGTGAGGTAGCTTCACGCAAACTTTGAGCTTCACGAAAGCATTCACGTCAGTTCTGGGCTCTCAGTTGGTTTCGTTATGCCCTTAGTAGTGTCTACACTCTTTCTAAAACAATATGCAGCAGAAATACCTTTTCCTCATTTAAAGCCCCACAGTATTGAATTTTACGGTATTTTCAAAGTGTTAGGAGACTGCAGGTAGAGGTCTCATAGCCTCGTGAAGGTCACCAAAATGCTTGCATGATACGTTAACTTCAAAAAATCAATGCTTAGTTTTTAGCACAGCATCGAAAAAACAGCAGGCAGAGCTCTAATGTATCCACATAGAGCATAGTACATTTTACGCTACACTAACGTCGGAGGACGTAAGCACTTTCTAAATTCAACACAGTGTGGCTTTAATACACTGCTGTGGTCAGTGGGAGCATGTGTAACGAAAGTAACAGCCGTATCTTGTACTGCCAACTAGGCCTACACTGTGGTATTGAGTATACCTATTACTTCAATCAACCATGCTACCACCGATATCTAGTGGATATATACTACCTTTCACCATTGGAGGACAGCTTGGTGTTATGCAATTTGTTGCTCTTAGTTGCAGACTGTCTCCACTCAGTTGCTGTCACTGCAGCAATCAAGGCTGTCATACCAGCAGTAAATCCTCAGCTGATGAGGATTGAGTATCAATCCGCTGGGAAATCCAATTCCTGTAATTTTGTGGTTCCTTCCTTGTCAGTGATACTCTATGGCATCCGAACTGCCAATGATAAACGAGATTTTTGCCTGCCCATTCATTTTGTGAGAAACATATAAATTTCCTGGATGGGGGTAAATGGGACTGGTATCCGGTATCAATCACTGCTTCAACTAATAATGTTTAAATTGCCTGGAGCAAATAGAACTCCACACACAACCTGATTGCGTATTATTCCCAGGCATATTTCTTTTTTAGGGTCAGCTGGAGCACGATTTTCCCTGAATTACAATACACCTTTCCCTGTAGACCTACATGTAGACCAGAGAGCAGTTGAACATCTTTCCATATCAAGCCTGTAGTCACTGAACTCCATTCCCTATTCAGATTCTGAAAGTACTTCTGTACTCCTTTCCCTATTTTGACTGTGGCATTCATTGTGTGCTACTTTCCCTATTTAGATTGTTGCATTGCTGTGCTCCTTTCCTTATTTAGACTGTGGAATTGCTGTACGCCTTTCCTGTTAGACTTAGGAAAGGTTGTATATTGCTCCGCTTGAGGATTGGTTTCTTCTACAGCATCATGCAACATACATGTATGTATGACAATATAGTGCTGTTGATTCATATCTCTTCAGTGTTTATTTGTGTTAATGTGAGTTTTATTTTTCTGTCTTTCCAGTCAGAGATCGGGTTCGGAAAAATGGAGTCATATACAAAATTAGATAAACTAGGAGAGGTAAGTTGAGCACGTGGATCAAAAACCAGATGGCAGGTGCAAATCTGGGATTTAAGGAAAAGACTACCATGCAAAATATAGGCCCCCCCCCCAACTCGCCTGCTGTAGGCCAACTCCATTCCCTATTCAGATTACGGGAGTATATGTAGTGTATTCCGTTGCCTATTTAGACTATGGAACTGCTGTACTCCTTTCCCTTAGACTATGGAACCATTGTACTCCTTTCCCTATTAGATGATGGAATGTTAGCTGAGTGTGGTCGTTTCTAAGTTGGTCGTACACACATGCACCTCATCCAACTTTATGTGTAGCTTTGGAAAAGTTTGTTTTTCATTCCTCATATCCTGATGGTAGAGAAACACTGAAGTTTATGATGTAAAAAAGGTTTGTTTATGTTAAGAACCGATGGTTGGAATATTTGGGATGCGCGCTAACAAGTGGCATGGAAAGCAACCGCAGGATTCTGAAGTTGATGAAGACCAGATAGCTGGCTTCAGTCAAAACGTGAAAACCTACTTCTGTGATAAAAGGCGGCATTCTTGAAAGTTTCTTTTTTTCTCCACGTAATATGGCATGTGTATGGAAGAGGGATGACCGATAGCACAACCAGCTTTGATGTTGTTTGGGTTTGGGTTGGGGGAGGCGTTACAGCATGATGTGAAAAGCAGGTTCCAAGTGGGACGTGTGTACATGTACATCAGAGAGCTCATGAATGGAGCACGGTGAGGTCAGTAGCCAGCCCAAATAATGCCACCTTAGCCACTACATATATTTTGGGGTCGTTGCCAATTCTACCCAGCGAGTTGGAGGACACACCCTACAATGCTCCGAACCACCGCTCCATGGTCATGGTACCTTTCCTTTGACTTGTGTTACTGAACATCACTGCTGTTGGCTGGGCTTTGGCCGAGGTAGAAGATGAATTGCCAGTTCTGTTGCTTCTTTCAGTCAACAGTAGTCGATATGTGAGACTTTACCTGACTTATTCATGGTGTATGTATTTTCCTTCTGAATATCACTGGGTTTCTTTAGCTGACATACAGAAAATTATTCTGTGTAAAAAAGGAACACAGTGCCCCATGAATTCACTATCATATGTTACGTTCCGCTGTCAGTGTTAATAGAGTTGTGAAGTCTTGTGTGTTCTGTCTGCTCTCCTAATTAAGTAGGCCTACCTGGGTAACCCCGCCGACTGTACGCCCCTATAACATGTTTAATGAGAAAGCTTAGGAAATTTCAGAAAAGTAATGTAATCCGTGGAACATCATAGACCAGAATTAGGTGCACTTTTCTCACCAACCATCTACAGGATCTGTGACTCTGCCTAGGGTGAAGTGAGTTGATAATCTGTAAAAAGTTTGTAATTTGCCTCACATGTACCCCATGTAGCAGCCTCAAAATAGTCCAAGTACATGCGATAGTTGCCATACTTGGAACAGCAGGATGACTAGGCTAAGGTTCCACAACAAGGCTCTTTAATTTGAGGGGTATTTAGTGCCCCGGTGAAAAAAATACTGGATGTTATCGTAGTTGAAGACACCTGTGGTTGTTCGGCCTGGCAGACGGTCCGATTGATTCAGGTGGTTGAGAGAGAAGAATGATGGTTGCCTTCGAGGCTGAGGATCTGTGAAGCTTAATGAAACTCTCGAAGAAAACACTGAATTGAGAGTTGTGCACCAATTCTGACATTAGCTGTAGAGGCAATGTTGGCTGAATACATGTACAGCAAGAGAACCCAAAAAGTCTGGAGAAAACCTGTTTCGTCAAAGCGTGTGGCCTCTCTTTCCCTTCGAAGAGTAGGTCCAACTGCAACTGGGGATCAAACCCAGAACGTTAGAGGTGACAGGTACCACTCTCTCAGCGCTACACTCATGTAATCCTTTAATCAGGTGATGGAGCTTAGCTTGATGAAAATGTCTTGAAGGCTATGCTCCGACCAGTTCTTAGGGGACACTGCCAGTATGCTTACCTCTACGAAAGACACTTTGGACCAGTTCTGAGGGAATTTGGCCGGTGTGTGCAAGATGTCGTTTGGCCGCACACAACCCTTCCTCATCGAACTCTTCCTCTCCAGTGCAGGTAAACAACCCAGCACTTCATGGATACCCGATCCACCGGGATGTAATGATGATCGACAAGGATGTAATATGACTGACTAGAGCTTTTGAGGCATTGGGTAGCATGTTACCAGCTCTTGTTGACAAAAATTGTATAGGGTTTCAGCATATGAAATGTAGGAGATTAGAGTTTCCCGACTTGGGTTTCAAACCTCATTGCCAGG
>NMRB01000173.1:355564-431835 GCA_002633025.1 Notospermus geniculatus | reverse complement strand
CTGGACGAATGGGGCGGGTGAGTGAAACGTACGGCGCGCAGCGCCCACGAAGATAAGTGTCGCCCCCAACGGTTGATATGCCATCCTACCACCATATACTATAGCGATCGGCCGGTCATGGAGCTACAGCCCAAACGGCGAATACCTGGTCGGGGCCGGTGTTGGTGATCGACAGTGTATGTGGTCATATGCCGAAAATAAATTTTTCAGCATCCCAGCTCCTCTGGTTAATTAACGGCGCTAATTAGCAACTTCGTTCAAAATCATTTCCCGCCAAACCTTACTTCCACCAGGTGCCGCCGGGGGCGTGTGCGCAGTGAGGAATCTCTCCCCTGTGCTAAAAATGACATGTGTACATGGAATGCTGCATGATCCGGTTTTCGAGCTCTGTGAGGTCGTATAATTCATTAATCCCCGATCGGAAGTGACGTTACTCCATCCATAGCACACAATGGAAATCCTATTGTACAATGCGGCTTATTCCGTCAATCGATGACCTTTTTTGGGGCTCTGATCGGGGATTCTAAACTCGTTCCACGCCAAAAAACCTACGCGTACCGGTAGCACAGTTCACCGGTCATCAGTCATGCATGCATGCATGTATCATTGTATCCCTGTGCTAGTGCATGTAGTGTGCATGCAGATGACGTGTGTGCCGTGATCATACACTGTGTTGGCATGCATTAGGCCTACTGTACTGTAGTCCAGCCTGACATCTCAAAGTTAAAGCAGCCCACCTGTTATTCATAAATCAGTGGTAGGCCTAACAGGAAGGGTTCAGCACAGACGATGAATTGCTGCTAAAAAATAAGGCAATATAGCCTGGGGCTTAAGCCTTAGCTAGGCCTGCAATACAAATGGCTTCATTCATTCTGAATTTTTGTTGGCCTACGGTACGCAGCTCGCAGGCAGGCTGCAATTCATGAATTCGGCTAATACCCATCGCCATTTCACTACACGCACTCACAAAATCCCTGTTTTACAACCTAATATCGCTATACACATACATCCCCCCCACACCACACACACATGGCACCATTATCAATCGGGGCATCCTGCAGATGGACTGCTAGAAGCAGGCCATCTGCAGGATGCCCATATAACAGCCTAACACAACATTAACACTTCCCTTCTTCTACTTCCAGAATGCTAGCATCCCTTCAACTCTTCATCCTACAAAAATAATACATTTACTTCCCCCAACCCCACTATCTAGTACCGGTACTTAATATGTAATCACAACAAATCACCCTCATAGACCTACCTATACCCTACACCCCACTTTACTTCATCACATTACCACTATTCATTCAGTTATCAAATTCCACTACCACAACACTGACACCTCTGCATCTCGGCTTCAACATCCTACCAATCTTCTACAAATCTAGTTCATCTTTCACTTTACTGGATTCACATACAGCACTGGCGACGAGCCTACGTTAACAACAGGGTTTTCGAATAGCCTAAATCAGGACGCCATGTTCCCTCTCAATTTGACATCTAATCCCCCTATGGCACAACTAGAAGCCCTATGCCCGTTTCTGATGAATCCCACATTCATCACTTTTTCATGGTTCGTCCAACTTCTGGTCTGCCAAGCCCAGTCTGCAAAATGTGCCAGAAAGCCAAGGGTTTCCCATTGAAGCCCAATTAAAATCTCCACAAGGTGGACTAAAATTTTCCTCATTCCCTTTATTGGGAACGGTATTGTACGAAGTGCATTCTATGCAATGCTGTTTCCATATAGTTTGATGTGAAAAAGTCTGGGCCACACTGCAGGCACCCTATTTCAATCCAACTTATTTTTTTCCAACAAGTAATGCACTATTGGTGCGGAGAATTTTTTTTACAACAATCAACACCAGGGCCAAAAAAGACTATGATCAGCACAGCACTGCCTTCTGTATTCTGGAGTTATAGGCCTACCTGTTACTGAAATATCCTTGATGCGATGTTGATCCAGGTGGCGGAGAACAATGACGCTCTCCATTGTCCACTCTCCAGTCTCCAGTATCCAGGGTTTTCGAATACACCAGCTGACGGTGGCAGCACCGAGCGGCCTGATGATTGACAGATGTTTACCATAGCACATGGTCAGAAGTTGGTCAAAAGCACGTAACACACCGGATTTACTCAATATTTTTCATTCTTGTGTAATATACGAAATATGTGCAACATTTGGAAGTACGCACTAAAATATTTATTAACAATATTTTCAAAAACCATATAAAATATTCTAAACTCCACCCACCAATATCCAAATACGGTAAGTGAAGGTAGAGCCACCTAGTGTCAAAGGGTGAAACTAAGTGGTTGTAAACATCAAACACGTGTGTCAAAACCAGTCCACAAACTGGCCAAATTTTTCGATTTCATCAGGAGATAATGCCTAATCATTTAAAGTGTGGCCTTTTTCTTTGAAATGATAATATTACATATTAGTGAGATTTTAATCTGGGTTTGCTGACTACTTTTCAACTTTTATACCTGGGCCTTCCTCATCTTATGATCTGCTGGCTCTGTGGCTGCATTGTGGGCTGAACATCAAATTTGCTCAAGAGCAAATTTCACATGTCTAGTTCACTTCTGGGATCTCAACTAGAAAGTGCCTGAGGAAGACCCCGGCTGGGGTCGAAAATTTGCAAAACTTGGAGACGACTTATGTTTATTATCAGTTACAATCACATGACCACACATTAGGTCAACGGCAGCAAATGTTGTTTTCTTCGCCACAGAGCGCAACGATGTCATGTTTCGCAAGTTAAAATGGTGACAAAATTATCATTATCAGTTCAGGCGTCAGGTTTCATGAAAAAAAACAGATTGTCCTCGTCAAGCCAATAGCATAAACGTTCGAATTGTGGCCTGAATGAGATAAAAAATGGTTGGGGTAGAGACCATTCAATAAAACAGGGTCGGGACATTATGCCTGCCCTGGCAATTTCTGAGCCCACCTGCTGCGGCTGGATTTATGATGTGTGCAGTGGCCAGGAAGTGACTTCTTATTCGGAATTATAAGATATACATGCCTATTTCTCTCTTTCTAGAATGGCATGGCATTAATCACCATGATACAACATGCAGCAAGCAATCTCCTCCTCAATATTATTCCTGATGGAAGTTTTGTTGGCATAGTTTATTTCTCGAATGTTGCCAGAGTCATAGCACCAATCAGGAAGATAAAGAATAAACAAGACCGGACAACGCTGTGTCATTTCCTCCCCAGCACTAAACATGTTGGTGGATCAACTGCAATTGGATATGGGATGATTAAAGCAATGTCGGTAGGTGATAAATCGCCATCGCTCAAGTTTGGCAACAAGGCAGTATTATAAAAGCCTCCTTGCGGCGTGAATGGTTTGAAGCAAGCTGGCGGGGGTTTCGAATATGAACAATGTTCGCTATATTGAACCCCTTCCAGCTACTATCATCTTCGATAATCGAAGGCCGATCTGCTCACCACTCGCGCATCACCCTTCGAGAAAGTGACCGGTCCACGGCGTATGTGCTGCCTCGAGAAGAAGAGGCCAATCAGAATAGGTGTTGTAAAAGTTCCTCGTGGTACAAATAGTGGCAACCGAAGACCGCTGCCGACGACTCGATATAAAGTGCAATCTGATTGGTCGCCCGGTAAAGTTGGCATCGTCCCAAGATACGCCTCGGACCAGTCGATTACTCGAAGGGTGATGTGCGATGTAATGCAGGAGCAGATCGGCCTTCGATCATCGAAGATGTTCCCTGTAGTCACTGAACTCCATTCCCTATTCAGATTCTGAAAGTATACTTCTGTACTCCTTTCCCAATTTCGACTGTGGCATTCATTGTGTGCTCCTTTCCCTATTTAGACTGTTGCATTGCTGTGCTCCTTTCCGTATTTAGACTGTGGAATTGCTGTACGCCTTTCCTGTTAGACTTAGGAAAGGTTGTATATTGCTCTGCTTGAGGATTGGTTTCTTCTACAGCGTCATGCAACATACATGTACATGACAATATAGTGCTGTTGATTCATATCTCTTCAGTGTTTATTTGTGTTAATGTGAGTTTTATTTTTGTGTCTTTCCAGTCAGAGATCGGGTTCGGAAAAATGGAGTCATATACAAAATTAGATAAACTAGGAGAGGTAAGTTGAGTACATGGATCAAAAACCAGATGGCAGGTGCAAATCTGGGATTTAAAGAAAAGACTACCATGCAAAATATAGGGCCGCCCCCAACTCTCCTGCTGTAGGCCAACTCCATTCCCTATTCAGATTATGGGAGTGCATGTACTGTATTCCGTTACCTATTTAGACTATGGAACTGCCTTACTCCTTTCCCTATTTAGACTATGGAACCATTGTACTCCTTTCCCTGTTGGAACGTTAGCAGGGTGGTTGTTTTTAAGTTGGTCTCATACACGCATTCACCTAATGCGACTTCATGTGTAGCTTTGGAGAAGTTTGTTTTTCATTCCTCATATCCTGATGGTAGAGAAATACTGAAGTTTATGACGTAAAAAAGGTTTGTTTATGTTAAGAACCGATGGTTGGAATATTTGGGATGCGCGCTAACAAGTGGCATGGAAAGCAACCGCAGGATTCTGAAGTTGATGAAGACCAGATAGCTGGCTTCAGTCAAAACGTGAAAACCTACTCCTCTGATAAAAGGCGGCATTCTTGAAAGTTTCTTTTTTTCTCCACGTAATTTGGCATGTGTATGGAAGAGGGATGACCGATAGCACAACCAGCTTTGATGTTGTTTGGGTTTGGGTTGGGGGAAGGGGTTATAGCATGATGTGAAAAGCAGGTTCCCAGTGGGACATGTGTAGATCAGAGAGCTCATGAATGGAGCACAGTGAGGTAGGTAGCCAGCCCAACGTAATGCCACCCTAGCCATTATTTTGGGTTCGTCAGCCAATATCCAGAATTCTACCCAGGGATGGACACACCCTACAATGCTCCCAACGACTGCTCCATGGTCATGGTATCCTTTGACTTGTGTTTACTGAACATCACTGCTGTTGGCTGGGCTTTGGCCGAGGTAGAAGATGAATTGCCAGTTCTGTTGCTTCTTTCAGTCGACAGTAGTCGATATGTGAGACTTTATCTGACTTATTCATGGTGTATGTATTTTCCTTCTGAATATCACTGGGTTTCTTTAGCTGACTTTAGCTGAAATACAGAAAATTATTCTGTGTAAAAAAGGAACACAGTGCCCCATGAATTCACTATATCATATGTTACGTTCCTCTGTCAGTGTTAATAGAGTTGTGAAGTCTTGTGTGTTCTGTCTGCTGTCCTAATTAAGTAGGCCTACCTGGGTAACCCCGCCGACTGTACGCCCCTATAACATGTTTAATGAGAAAGCTTAGGAAATTTCAGAAAAGTAATGTAATCCGTGGAACATCATAGACCAGAATTAGGTGCACTTTTCTCACCAACCATCTACAGGATCTGTGACTCTGCCTAGGGTGAAGTGAGTTGATAATCTGTAAAAAGTTTGTAATTTGCCTCACATGTACCCCATGTAGCAGCCTCAAAATAGTCCAAGTACATGCGATAGTTGCCATACTTGGAACAGCAGGATGACTAGGCTAAGGTTCCACAACAAGGCTCTTTAATTTGAGGGGTATTTAGTGCCCCGGTGAAAAAAATACTGGATGTTATCGTAGTTGAAGACACCTGTGGTTGTTCGGCCTGGCAGACGGTCCGATTGATTCAGGTGGTTGAGAGAGAAGAATGATGGTTGCCTTCGAGGCTGAGGATCTGTGAAGCTTAATGAAACTCTCTAAGAAAACACTGAATTGAGAGTTGTGCACCAATTCTGACATTAGCTGTAGAGGCAATGTTGGCTGAATACATGTACAGCAAGAGAACCCAGATAGTCCAGAGAAACTCTCCTCGTCAAAGTGAGTGGCCTCTCTTTAGCTCACCTCTGTGAGGTGAGCTTCTCCCATGGTGTGTCGTCCGTCGTCGTCATCGTCGTCCGTCGTCGTCGTCCGTCGTCGTTAACAGGGGTGGCACGTTTCTAAACCGCTTGGGTTACAGACTTGAAATTTGGTGTACAGGTACCCTATGGTAAAAACTATCTCTGGACCGAAACTTAGCGCTGCTGCTTGTACACTCTGGCCTGTAGGGGGCGCTTTGTGAAAACCTTCTTTCGGCCATATCTCCTGAACGCTGTTAGCCAGAACCACGAAACTTTTATGGTGGGTTCCTCTGATGAGACTACATCACATAAATCCCGGGTTTTTGATTTGACCTACTTTTCAAGGTCACAGAGGTCAAAGTTCAAAATTCACTGTTTGGTGGCACATTTCATTGCTATTTGACATAGAGTGTTGTGATTTGGTGTGAAGATATATCTAGGCACCCTGCACGAATGCACCAAATTTCAACCCGATCGGACTTCAAATATGGCCGCCAGGAAGCCATCTTGAAAAATGGACTTTGACCCACATTTTATAAATGGGAGTAGGTAGGATGTTTTAACGTTGTCAAAATATGTATCTAGGTACCATATAAATATATGGTAAATTTCAGGCAGATTCGACGTCAAATATGGCCGCCAGGGAGCCATCTTGAAAAATGGACTTCGACCCACACCTCATAAATAGTGGTAGCTAGGATGCTTTAACCGTGCCTAAATATGTGTCTTGGTACCGTCTACTTATATGCCAAATTTCGGTTCGATTGGACTTCAACATGGCTGCCAGGCGGCCATCTTGAAAAATTGACTTTGGCCATATCTCATCGGTAGTAAATGTTACGATGTTTCTGCACTAATCCTTCACCATTCAGTGTATCACCAGGATACTCACACTTCATACTCTGTCACAGAGGTGAGCACAATGGCCCTGGCCATTTCATTCACATGAAGAGTAGGTCCAACTGCAACTGGGGATCAAACCCGGAACGTCAGAGGTGACAGGTGCTACCCTTTCAGCCCTACTCTCTCATGTAATCCTTTAATCAGGTGATGGAGCTTAGCTTGATGAAAATGTCTTGAAGACTGTGCTGCGACCAGTTCTTAGGGGACACTGCCTCTACGAAAGACACTTTGGACCAGTTCTGAGGGAATTTGGCCGGTGTGTGCAAGATGTCGTTTGGCCGCACACAACCCTTCCTCATCGAACTCTTCCTCTGCAGTGCAGGTGAACAACCCAGCACTTCATGGATACCCGATCCACCGGGATGTAATGATGATCGACAAGGATGTAATATGACTGACTAGAGCTTTTGAGGCATTGGGTAGCATGTTACCAGCTCTTGTTGACAAAAATTGTATAGGGTTTCAGCATATGAAATGTAGGAGATTAGAGTTTCCCGACTTGGGTTTCAAACCTCATTGCCAGGGCAAAATATGCTTCTGTCTTGTACGGTAATTCAAACCTGGGTAACTCCCAGAGAATGAGGTTTAGTTCATGTAGGCCTTTGAGTTGTGTTTAGCTCCTACATAGCGATAATTCAGTCAATGGTGCTAAGGCCAACACCTTGCGTATTTCATGATTCATGAGATTGTGGAACCGTACAATCTGTACAACTGTTGCATGCTAGATCTGGTGAAGTTGGTTTGAAACAGTAAAATACCCTCAGTTATTCAACCTTCTGCTTGTTACCATTGGCTACAACAGGTTTTAATCACAAACGCTATCCCAAAAATTATGCCAACAGGGTTTGCTCAGATTCCATGAAGTGCCCCAACAGAGATTCTGAAAGGAAGAATGGGTTGAGCTGGTTAGGCCAATGGAAATGGAACTGATAGCGCTGTACGTGCTATGTCAGAAAATACTGCTGAAGCAGAAATAAGAGGCGGTTTGGTATCTCAAAGAAATTCTTGCAAGAAGTGGCTCTGTTGAGAATTTGGTCAGGTGCGATGAGTGGAGGTTAAGATATCGCCGAAGTGGCTCATCTGGCCAGAGTTTGCAAGTCCCTTCAGGTGAATCTCGCCTATTAGAAAAAAACGTTCCAATGTTTTATTTGTGAATGCCACAGGACTGATCTTGTCCTGCCCAGAGTGTCTTCAGGGGTGTGTTTTCTTGGGGGGAGGGGGATATCAGCGCCTTGTCCCAACTCCAACTGCCAGACAAGCCATATCATTCCCATGATACTCCAGGGAACATCTGGCAGCTTGTCACTCCACCTGGGTACAGGTAGCTGACCAGGGGATGCTGGCTTCTGCTGCGGCCCCAGCTGCAAGATAATGAGACTACAGTCGAATCATGATAAAAGTTTTTATGCCATGAGTCATTGCCACCCATGAGAAGCCATGCACTCATCCGTGCTGATGGGAAATGAACCTACTCCTCATTGGTAAAGAGACAGAGATGCAGAGTGACTTAGCAGAAACAGTGGTGCCTCTCGTCTCTGCTGTCTTGGGTTCAATTCCCAGTTGGGCCCATCATTGTTGGTTGTGGGGTAGAACTGTGAGACTCCTTATCAAATAAAAGTTAAAGTTTGGTTTATAGTCTGACATCAACAACAGAGGCGTCCACTGTCATCCGACTTTACACTTTAGCTCCAGTCTATCCTGAAACCTTTCAGTAGAACTCAGATCAGCTGCTCATTCAGCACAACAATCTGAGCATTTCCAACTGGTACACCTGGGTGGAGAGAGGCCAGTATTAAGCAAAGAGACTTGCCCAAAGTCTCACACCACAGTGGGATTCGAATCCGGGAACCTCTGACCGCTAGTCGGAGACTCGAACCACTACACCACCGTGGCTCCTCAAATAGTAATGGACAATATTTTTCTGTTCTTTCAGGGCACATATGCAACAGTGTTCAAGGGTAAAAGTCTCCTCACAGATAACCTTGTGGCCCTGAAGGAAATCCGCCTGGAGCACGAGGAAGGGGCACCCTGCACTGCTATTAGGGAAGGTAAGATTCGTGGTCAAAATGACAGTGGGTCAGGCTGTTGTGATGTCGATCAATTCAGCACACTGAGTGACATTGTTTCCAAAGTGAGTGATTTCAAGTTTCAACACTGCTCAGTTTTGAGATGGTCAGTCAATTTCTTTTTCTGTGCTAACTCTCCTTCCATTTCCTTTTCAGTATCTCTATTACGAGATTTAAAACACGCCAATATAGTAACGTTACACGACATAATACATACAGAAAAATCATTAACTCTAGTCTTTGAATATCTGGACCGGGATCTCAAACAATACATGGATGACTGTGGTAACATTATGAGCATGGCCAATGTTAAGGTAAGTTGTGGCAAGCAATACATGTATGATATGGCACTGGCATACATGACTACTAGAAGAACAATACATGAATGACTGGTGCAATATTCAATGCTTGACTCCGTCAGTTTAGTGTACTGTATTGGATTGCCAGATAGTAAAAACACACTTGCTGAATCTTTAGCTAAAAGTTTACTCTATTCCATCTTCAATTTTGTATTTCAGTTGTTTTTGTATCAATTATTACGTGGACTAAATTATTGCCATAAAAGACGGGTACTCCATCGAGACCTGAAGCCACAGAATCTACTTATAAATGACCGAGGAGAACTGAAACTGGCCGATTTTGGTAAGTGGTACGAATACTTCACACTCAATATTCAGTAGGCCTATCCTTTAGCGAATACTTTTTATAGCCTTTGGAGAATACATGGTATTATTCTTATTCTTGCCTTCCTTTCCAGGTCTTGCTCGTGCCAAGTCCATCCCAATAAAAACCTATTCAAATGAAGTGGTGACGTTGTGGTACAGACCTCCCGATGTCTTGTTAGGTTCAACGGAGTATTCCACCCATATAGACATGTGGTAAGTCATTTTACAGAGAGCTGATGGCAGTCAAACTTACCATAATAATTTCCCTCATTCCTTATTTAATAACCATTTTATTTTATTTCCAGGGGAGTAGGTTGTATATTTTTTGAGATGGCATGTGGGCGTCCGTTATTCCCTGGGTCGACCGTCGACGATGAACTTCATTTGATCTTCAAGATGCTGGGCACGCCCACGGAACAGACGTATCCTGGAATATTGTCCAATGAAGAGTTCATCTCATATAATTTCCCCAACTACATTGCAGAACCTCTCTTAAATCATGCTCCACGGTAAGATTCCTCCCCTTCAACTTCAGGCTAGATCAATGAAGCTGATAGAACTTGGGAGTTCCCCACTCTTTTCAAACATCTGAGGGTCTTATTTGGATGAATGTGTTGTTGAATCAGAAATCTTCTTGACCATTTATCTAACAACTAGCAGCTCTGAAGGAATGTGTCCAGGCCAGGGCTTGAACCTGCAATGCATGTAGTTGACCTCTGACCTGGCATCAGTTCTGGGACCATGAAACACGTAGGCCTAGCACCAGAGATGAGGCTGTTCCCTTGGCCAAAGACTTCATACATTTGGAGTACCGGTATGCCAAAAGTAATCACAACTACCTTACCTACGAATTGTACACCATGATTGATGCTGCAAGATCCGTATTCTCATTTCTACAGGTTGCACTTTTTTTCCGATTTCAGATTGGATTCTGACGGGCTGGATCTTCTTCGCAAATTGTTACAGGTAGGAAGATCTTGTGTAGTCTTTGGCATCCGAATCTTGGCATGAAAAACTTTATCAAAATGTAAAAAATGGTGGTTGTTATCTTTATTCACAGACGATACAGGAAGAGAGTTTGAATGTGATGCTGCAAGTGAAGTGTGATATGCTGGAAACAGGAGTGGATCCAGGACCTGGGGGAAGAGGGGCACCACTTGCCTCCTTATTGAAAACTTGGGTCGAATTGAACACAAACATCCATATAGAAAAATTTCCCGGCCAATTTCCAAGATATATCACAAATAAGAAGGGGCACCGTCAGGCCTATAAAGACTACTCCAGTTTGAAAAGATTCTTTTATATAGGCCTACTTATAGGCCTAAGAAGGGGCACCTTCATGCCAATAAAGTCTATTCCTGTTTGAAAAGAATCTTTTATATACTGTAGGCCTACTTACAGTGGTGTGGCAATTTGCAAAAAAAGATATGGGAGAATAGAGTTTGTTTGGGCATCATTGCCATGTTCTAAACAATCAATTCTGTTTTTTCAGTTTGATGGGCGAAGACGCATCTCGGCCGGTGACGCCATGAACCATTCTTATTTCAACTCTTTAGGACCAAATGTACATAAACTGCCAGACAGTAAGTTGATATTTTACATGTACTTGAATCGTTTACATTACAATTTTCCTTGAAGTTTTACTGACACCTGTGTTTCTTTTCAGCATCTTCCATCTTCTCAATCCCCGGCTTGGCACTTCAGAAGGACCCGGGCATTCGATCATCATCACTAGCCGCAGTTGGAAGCCGACGAAGACAAAGTATGCTGTTCTAAATCATGGACGAAGTGCTTGAGACTCGGTTACAGACTCCTGACTCGTTTGCTCGAGACTGTGGAATACCACATCTGTGTCTGGAAACATCATCTGGCAATACTACAGATCTGAAGTCATCATTGGTTGGTTGGTGATTTTGGTTTCCATGTTTACATCTGCGTTTGTGCACAGAAGGGAGGATGGACAGCAGCAGTGCCGTATATCTGCTACAGATCACCCAGTTTTCCAGTTCAGGTGGTACAGCCTTTACCCCTGGTCAGAAGTGCTTTATCCAAAGACCTTGAGGGAAATATTGGAGACTTTTAATGAACAAACAACTCCGTGCTTCTTGATTAAGACAATAGGCTCACTGTTTGTAAGTGAAAGGGTCTGAATTATGACAGAAAGCCTTTATTGGGCCAAAGTGCACTCTGTGCAGTCTGTTGGTGAGAACGGTAGGCGTGTCAACCTAGTCGCTTTAAGCTTGCTTTTGCTTACGTTAGAGCTGTGATGAGTTGAGTCTGCTCCTCAGAATGGAGGGAGTTGGTCGTTGGGGGGGGGGGCATGGCCAGAGTTGGCTTCCTGCGTAATCTCATCTGCAGGGTTATGGTGTTGACCCTGAAATCCAGGTGCCAGTGATGTCAGTGTCAGTGCAAACTGGAACACAAGGTGGCTTAGGTGGTAATGTTAAAGTGGGAGTGACCACCAGGTGGCGAGGCAGTGATGTCAAAGTTGAGTTATCATCCCATGTGTAGTTTTAGCAGTAAAATCTTCCTCTGATATAAACTTCCAGAGTCTGACTGTTCACTTGCAACTATGTTGGAATCACTGGGTCGCTACACTGTGTTCAAGAGAATGCACATCATGGACACATCACTGTCAAAACTATTCATGAACATCGGCTCTTAAGGTTGGGGGGGGGGTTTAGATGGCTTGTAGATAGAGTGGTAGTAGTTCCGGGAAGTGTTAACGGACTAGCTTCTTTTCCCCAGAATTATCTTGTGCCAAACACTTTTGCAAGGATATTTCTGATTGGTTAATTATGTTTGTAGTTGAATGCTAACCAATCAGATTGCTGGTTACTGACTGCTGGTTGTTACACGGTCATTGTTTCATGGCTTCAGTCCTTTGGATGGGTTGAACCTGTGGAAATGTCAAAAGGTAGTGATTTTCAAGCCATTTGGTTAAAAAAGTTCTTCAGTATAGGCCAACCTGTTGAGATGGACCACTGGTTGGTACACGGCATTAAAATGGTTAAATCATGTTGAATTCTATCATTGTTTAGTGACTCTAACAGGAAAAAAGACGGGGACTTGACTGTACGTTTATCTGCCTTGACTGTTTCATTGGGAATGTACAGTGTCTTTGGAGGTCCATCCGTGACCTTCAACTCAAGGCCATGACATGTGTGGCCATTTGTGACCTTCAGCTCAAGGTCATGTCATGCATGTTCATGATAAGGCATGTACATGTATTGTACATGTGTATCCCATTCCTACAGACAGAGAGGCATCTAAAGCTGCATTTACCAGACATCCGGAATGCGGTATACGGGATACGGAAGCGATGTGTTGTATGCGAAACTGCATAGCATATACCGCTTCTGCATTCCGCATTCCGGGTGTCCGGTAAACGCAGCTTAATGGGGAAATACTTGAAGCTTTAGCACCGAAAATGGGCCTCACTGTGTGATGTCGTTTAACTGGGTGGTGCTGACCTCACCTCACTGATTCATTAAATATACGTAGCTTTTAAAGCCTTTATATGCACTGCCGTTTATGGAACTGTGAGGTGCTCAAGATGTGGTGCATAAGACAAAGACAGGGGGTGTAACTTTCTGGCATTTATAATTACGAGTTTGCCCGCTGTGATGTTCATGAAACATTTTGGTGCTTACCTGAGAAAAGCCTTGGTCAAGAATTGAATATTGGATGTAAATAGTATTGCCGATAAAAAAATTGGCTGACTGTATCTCTTGACAGGCAGATTATTTGGGAAGATAAGATCCGCCCGAGCCCAGCCTGTGGAAAGGCTGGCCTGTCTTTGATCATGCTTTATTTTTGGTCCAAATGTTGACATGAGTTGACCTGTTTCAAGTTTCTTTGGTCAGAAAAAGGCTCTTTACATTCTTCTCTACAATCGCAATATGTTACTTGAGGGAAAAAGTTCCTCCACTATTAAGTAGGATTTGATAAAGTACTTCAAAAAGTGGAAATGTGTTTTAGGGGATTTCGCTCCTGTGTTAAAATGGTGTACATGTACTTAGTATGTGCATTAAAAAAATGAATGAAATACGTACAGATAGTGAGAAAAATGCTATGTTTTAGCTTAGAGGGTTAATTGCCTAGCACTGATACATTTATTCATTCAGTAGGGCTGAATTCAATAGGACAGTGCTACAGCCAGTTGTAGGCCATTTTACAAATGTGGAACCCATCTGAGGATGTCATTGGACTGAGAGCATGTTTTCCTCAATTGAGAGGTGTCCTGATGATAGAGGGCAATATGAATAGTACGATAATGACCAATTTGGACTGAACTTCATGTCCTTGACAGAAAGGTGTCCACTAGGAGAAGTTCTACCTGATGGCCGTCACATTGACTGTAGGTCTGTGCCATGTGTTCACCAGCACTTTAACTGTGTATGCAGTGCATAAATCACTTATTTATCTGTATATGCTGTTGTCAACTGCACATTGTCCACGAAATATCTTTCTCACTCATGATATGATGATATGCACATTAAAAACAAATGCTGCAGTTTGTCTGGTTTGCCAAATTTCTAGATGTTCGGTTCCGGTACATATGACACCCATTACAAAAGGAGCTGTTTGGTCTCGTCTTGGACCCTTTGCCCCTCAAGAATGCTGTAGTCAGAGTGGTGCAGTGGAAACACGGGTGCCTGTCATGACTGAAATTCAAGGTTCAATCCACGATCGGATCCATTCTTCATGTGAGAGAGTGGGCAACTCTCCTTGACAGCACTTGCTCTCTGTGGGCACTCTTGTTTCCTCCTGCTGTACATTTATTCAACCAGTAATGTCTCCAGAGATGATAATGCCATATTTGCACTCATTTCTTGATTCAATATTTTGAAAAAGGTAAGTTTTCTCTTCTAAGGGTTCGGACCAGGATTTCTTTCAATTTGGTATCAAGATATCAGTGCCTTCCTAACTGGTGGCTTAAGTTGTAATTTGGTTCCATCTGCAAAGGCACAACACGTAAAAAAATCATCTTGGCGCTTTTTGATGCCAGAGGTATTTTGATGAGCGGGTTTTGTAAATGGCTTTAATTGTCAGGGTCTTTTAACATCAACATTTAGGGGACATTTTTACTGTATAATTTTATATGGTGAACCTTTGAAACATGTTCTACGTAGAGTAGTTTCATTCTGCGTGAGACATTTCATATCAGCCAGGGTCACCTGTAAATTTTATATGCCAAGTGTGTGGACTGTTCATGAATCCTGTATGAGTGCCTGTGTGAATACACAGTACTTCGCAATATGTAATTTTAAGACACAGACCAGAATAATATGTAAAATTCCAACTGTACAGTTATCTGTTTTACATCGAACTCTGGGTACCAACCACGATGATTTTCAAATACCTTGGTGGCCGTTTTATCGGGACGTCCTGTAGTTTGCTCATCAGCAGACGTCTGCTGTATCTTGTGATAAACATTCAGCTGTTTGTGTTCAAAAAAGAAACATCGCCATTCATTCATTCTATTTATATTTTCTGGGAGAAGCAGATGATTAAACAATCTTTGAGGTAAGTGCAGATGTCGAACGAAAAAAAGGTGACAAAGTTCCCTTCAACGGTCTGCCTAAATCCTGCTCCTCCTTAAAGGTCTGCCTCAATCCTGCTCCTCCTGGTTGTACTCTCACATTTCATTTCTTAGTGGTGTGTAAATACAAGATGTATTAGTGTACACATAAACTATGTTATTTATCCAATCAGCTGGCAGATTAGACTATTATGTTCACAGAATCAGGATTTCGATGATTTGGCTCTGTGAGGGGGAACTTTGACCTCCTCTAATGGAGGCAGTTTCTGAACCATTATTATGATGTTGCCTACTGTCAACTGTGTTCTTCGATAGGGATGTGTTGAAGACATTACTACAATGCCAATTTGAAAGCATTAACCCTTCATGTGTCATCTGTTTTGCCCCGAGCGAAATAAGAGCACAGAATGATGCTAGTAGAGACACCTAGCGACCAAAACTGGAACTGAAATATAGACTCCGTGAGAGGGCTCGAACAGATTTTTAACACCAGGCTCCTGAGGTTTGGCACTGAAAGAGTTAACTTGTTTTGATATATTATGAATTTGCAACTTTGGTGCCATACACTATAATTTTTTTAGAACTAGTCATTCACTCTTGCTGACACCACAGGACACAGTCAAAGTTGCATGCCATCCTGTGGCAGTGTGGACTCTGAAAGCTGTCTTACTGAAGCACTCCACTGCTACTTTTGCTCCTTTCTTAAGGATTCACCTTGACTCGGATCGAGTTTTACAGCAGAAGTTACTCTCAAAGTTTTCTACCTTTTACCGACGAAATGCCAGAGATCAAGAAAGACCCCATGTGGGTAATCCAATATCAGGGAATACCAGTGTGGATCTGTTTGACCTCTGCCGGTANACCAAATGGGTCTCATACAACATGTACGCCTACATATATGTATCTATTGCAATTCATGGAGTGGTATTAACCCCTTCCCACCCAATGGGTGTAATACGATTCACCAAGAGATATTAACCCCTTCCCACCAAATAGGTATGATACAACATGTAGGCCTTTCCATCGCGATTCACGAAGTGGTATTAACCCCTTCCCACCCAATGGGTGAAATATGATATCTACATGTATCTCGATTCACCAAGAGATATTAACCCCTTCCTATCAGCTGAGCGCAAGGCCCATGGGCCTCTTGTTGCTAATCATAATTGTGATAAGCAGAAGATATCAACATAGAGCACAAAGAACGACACAAAAATGATTTGATACGTAAAGTCGTCTCTGAATTTCGCAAATTTTCGACCCCAACCGGGGTCTTCCTCTGGCACTTTCTAGTAGAGATCCCAGAAGTAGAAGAATATATCAAATTCTTTCTTGTCCATATATGTCCGAATAGGCAACATACACACCCCTTTGCATGAAACAACAGCAATTGCAAAGATAAGACTTTATCTGAATCATCCACATGTTTATTTTCATTATAATTATTATTTACAGAATTTCTTCAGCGCTTTCAAAAAGTAAAGCTGTCATAGGTTTTTTACAAGGGATTGGACAGAAGGCTTGCAACTGAAGTTCTTTGGCACATAATTTCTGGTGATTCATGTAGAATTCACCTAATGGCACTTTCAAATCCAATCAATCCAATAAATGAGTCGCTTTCAAATCTGACACTATAGATTCTAAAACTCTATAGACACTAAGGCACTGTACATGTAGACATGACACATTCAATTCTACAGACTTGGCACGAATCGACTTAAGGCCTGTCTCCACTTGGCCCGCGAACCACCGCGAGTGTCACCGCGAGTATGCTCGCGGTGACTCGGGTGGTGATCAGCGGTGATTCACGGGCCAAGTGGAGACACGGCACCGTGAATGACCGCGAATGGAAATGCCCGCGAACACCCCACGAGTGTTCCCGGGCATTCGCGGCCGTTTCCAACATGTTGAAAAAATCGCGAAGCAATCGCGCCGCCCGCGAGTTGGCAGGCATACCGCGAATGACCGCGAACAGTGGAGACACCTTCTCGGGGACATCGGCGGTCAGTGGCAGCTGGCGTGGTGACCCGGTTGTAGTTGATCAGAATGAGGTCACCGGCCGGGAGCCAATAGGAGGGCAGGGAATAGCCGCAAGTACTCATCAGGTGTAGACACGTTCGCGGGTATTCGCGGTGACACCGCGAACACAGGTTATTCGCGGTGGGTCACCGCGAATAATCTGTGTTCGCGGTCCGGGGTCCATCGGCGATGCATTCTCGGGTAGTGTAGACTAGGCTTTAGTCTAAATGAGTAATGTGAAATGTGAAGGTGGCTGTGAATCCCAGCCCCAATCCCAGAGGTGAGCAGTGCCCATCTGCCTCTGAACTAGAAGTCTTTTCATCAACAAATACTGACGTCTGGATCACTGCCATTGATGGCTGAATCCGGTTTCCATAATTAATTTCTAATAATTCTTTCAAGTTCAGTGCACACTTCTTCCATTGTCGGTCGATCTACTGGCCTGTCTTGCCAGCACCTTGTCATGAGATCCCAGCAGTGTTGGGGGAAATGAGGTTGCCTGGGAGGCCGTCGACCCATGCGAGTATTCTCAAAAACGACTCCAATTCCATCTTCAACATGTGTATCGATAGGGTGGTTACCACTTCCATCAACACAATACCAAAGGAATATGCCAAATGCGTAGACATCGATCGAATTATCGTAATTGGGCTTTGGACCACCAGCCCGGCGAAATGATGGACATATTTCTGGGGCCATATGAATGGGTGTCCCTATAACTGTCTGATCAATCAGGCCCATGGCTTTGCAACAGCCAAAATCTGTCAGCACCACTTGGCCATTTTTGCCCACCTGAAAAAAATGATAGCAATAGGCTAGAACCAAGAACCTGACAGCCGCTCTGACAGCCAAATTTATTATCTGATTTCCCAGCATTGCCAGAGCAATCCACTTGTAAAGACAGCCGCCCGCTAACTCATCTATAGAATATGCAGTCAACCTTGCACTTTATCAAAAATTAGTGTTTCTTACCAAAACATTTGCTGGTTTGATATCACGGTGTATCATCTTCATCTCATGAAGATATCGGACGGCATATCCAGCTTGAAGAGCCATCTTCAGACGATCTTTCAGTTTGTCATAAACTGGCAAGAAATCGAGAAGATCACCTCGCATTTCCTCAACAAGCATACCAATCTCTGTGGTTTGGGTTTCATCCAGTATGATGCAACCATACAGTTTGGCTAGGTTGGGATGGTTAAACTGACTGGAAAGAAAGATAAACAAATTTATGGTTCTGATTTTGATTGCCCTCAATAACCATTATTTGTCACAGTTGTACAGACACAACTCCCCTTTAACATACCGTAAATAGTGAATTTCTGGTGCTATCCTCTCAAGCGGATCACCTGCAGGACGATTCCTTCTACCAGCGATAATCTTCATCGCCAGCCTTTCACCATTTGGTCCTCGAGCCATCGTTGAATATACCATTCCTTGCGTTCCGGAACCTAACCGGCGGCCAGTCGCCGGAATGCCAAAAACATGCCTGTCAACCAGGTCCAACGTGCGCAACTCCAACGACGCAATCCTTGGTGTGATGGCTCTTATCTCCTGTCTTGCGGCCTGGCCAAGGTCAAGTTGCTTCTGATAGACATCCTTCATTATTTTGATCTCCTTTCTGAAGCTCTCGTGCCCAGCATTGACGTGATCCAAGAGTTCTTTCAGAACTCCGTCCTTGATTTTGGTGACACTGATCTCCCTGAGGGTGTCGCCTGCTACTTCCTGTTTCCACTCCTCTCTCCCAACAGGAGTGCGGCCATATTCACCCTTGAACACACTAATAAGTCTCCGCAACAAATTCCTCAGGGCAGTTTTTATTTTCAATTTGAACTTCTGTTCGAAATATTCGTTTTTGGGTTCAAAGTTGTAGTTCTTGATCATCAGACTCTTCAGACTTTCCACTGTTGTGCTCCGACCATCTCCGATCTCTAGCTTTAAGCCATCCAGCTGGTCCCACATTTGTTCCAGTAGACCATCTTCTTGATCGAAATGCTTCCAAATCTTCTGAGACATCTTGTTACCAAGGTTATCATGCACAAATTGTTGTATTTGGCGGCGACATTCCTGGACTAGTTCACCATTACTGATGAAGTTATCTGTTGGGATAGTGATTTCAATCACGTCTGTCTCTTCAACTCCGACAACCATCGTTCCATCAGTTGATGCACCATTGGTTCCATCTGCCAGACTGTCAACTGAGGCTCCAAGGGTAGCATGCCTTTTCTTTCTGTAGGGCTTGTACCTGTACTGGCCAGTGGACTTTTGGATCTTGTTGCAGGTTTCTTCGGTGACACACGACCTAATGACAGATTCTAGCACCTGAGTGTCACCATTGATCATCTTTTTCATCTCTGCAAACAGCTCCTTCTCCTTGGTTTCTGCCCGCTCGACGATATTCTTATAGGACTGACGTTCCGTGTAGATCCGGTTGGCCTCGTCAATAAAAACATCAATGCACAACTTGTGGTTATCGGCCAGGCTCTTGGCAGCACAGGCAATATGACGTTGCAACTGCTTCTTTGTGAAATCTACTAGGCAGTCCTTGAAATGTTCAAAGGCAAGAGTGTAGCGATTTTGCCTCGAAGCATCTGGGTGGTTCTTCATAGCCCGACGACGAATTTTTATTTTACGTGCAGACAACCCATGAAATCTTGTACAGTTTTCCATCTTTACACTTCCATCTAAATATCCTTCATCACACAACTTGCGGTACACCTGAAAGGCAATTCATACAAAGTCAATGTATAGGCTAGGACTTTGGACAAAGGAACCTTGCGATTAGGGACACCTTTGGGACTGACAACTGCTGTCCTTATTTGAGAGGTGCCCTCATTTGGTAGGTTTCTAAAACATTCCAGGATTTGGTGGAGTGAGTTTTGACATTGTCAGTGCAGTGATAGGGCAAATTGAGAGGTGTCCTCCTGGCAGGGGTGTCCGCTAAGGGAGGTTCATAACTGCCACTGCAATGGTGTTCACATCCAGGATATATGGATCTTCATGCTGATGAAGCATGTCGCACCCCGGGCAGTTTCATGACAATAGTTCCTCTCACCCTTTCTTTGGTTTTCTGTTCCTGTGCCGCTACTTCCTTTTCATATTCATCAGCATCATCATCATCAATATCTTCTTCTTCTTCTTCTTCATCCTCACTGCTTGATTGTTCCTCATAATCAATCTTGGACACAACGAAGAACATGTTTTCTGGCAGCGTCTGCCCAAGGATGGAAGTAATGTCCTCTTTGTCCTGAAATGAGTGAGATGCACCCTGAGATGAATCAATATACATGTACACTGTTTCTGTGTAATCTATGTCAGTCTTCTGACAAAACAGGGGTGGAAAGTGTCATACAACTTCTTTTGGAGTCAACTTCAAGGTCATTTTAAGTTTTGACAGGCATTTCACTCTTCACCCTCTTCAGGGCAAGCAAGCTGATGAAGCAAGGGTATCAGCAGATTTGACTTCTGAACCCTTCTAATCTAATAACTTACCACAAGAGTAAGGAGATTTCTTCCATCAATGACATATATAACAAGGGGCAGAATCGTCCTTATGTGATCCATCACCAAGGAATCAAGGAGGCTGTTCTCATTCCTACCAGGGGAGTCAATGATACGGACCCCACTTTTCAAAAAGTCATTTGCTATTCTCCCAATAACCTTGGCATACACTTCCTCCTTCTTTTCTCTACTTTCGATTGATAAATTCACATATTTAGCAGGGATGGCACTCCCTTTTAACTCAGTGCGAAAAAGGACTTCGCCATTATCTTGATTTATGATGGAAACGCTTGGTTGTTCCCCTTCATCTACATGTTCCAACTGTGTCAGCCTAGCAGTGCAAGGCCGCTCATCAGCTGCGAGCACAGTCTTTTCCAGTAACTCGTTGATGAGTGAACTCTTCCCTGATTTGGTCTGTCCAATGACAATGATTGATGGCTCCTGAGTCAAGACTTGATTGACTTCGTCACTATCTTTCAGCAGGTTGCTGATGTTCGCTTTGAATTTCTGGTCATCGACATGTTTTGTCAGTTGTTCTTGAATCTGAAGAGAAGTAGTGAGTTAGATAGGCCTAGGCTACTAGTATTGGTGTGGAAAGAAGTTAAGTTACCATTAGTGTGAAAATAAGTAGGGCCTAGGCCTAGTGAGTAATTCAATTATTACTGGTACCGGTACCATGAGTGTGAAGAAAGTTGGGAGCACTGACTTCATTCAATAATTATAGCTTGGAAATTTAGGCCCCTAATAGCTGAACTAGGCTATTATATAGGCCTAGGGCTAGGCCTATATCAGACAAATAGGCTACTGTAAAAACTGGGTAGGCTAGCTAGGCCTAGTGAAACGAGGCATGAAAATGAAAGGAAAATGAAAGTGATATGATATCATCATCTTAATATCGTCTCACCTCAGCAGCCACTTTTCGAGTTCCATGGACCAACTCAACAAACTTCTTTTTTTCCTTGGCAAACTCCTTGAATACAGTCTTCAGGCGATCTGGAGATTTCCCCACTATATTCTGTGCCCCAGCTCCAAACTCCATGGCTTCACCCTTCGTTCTTGCAGTCTTCTTGCTACAATCACTATCTTTACCTTGTGACGTTGTGTCCCACACACTAGTTTCACCAGTGTCCAGTTCTGCACCTTTGTACCAGCCGAACACTTCCGGGTTTGGCTATTTTTAGAAGCACGGGAATTCCACTTTATCCTAGCTCGGCTGTACGTTCGGAAATGACAGATTTAAACCAACCTGAATTCAGTGCAATCAAATCCATAAATATCTTTCCATACGCCTTGATATGACAATGAAATTCTCTATGTTGTCAACTGTGGCATTATTGCTTCGAAATATTACAAGGTATTGAGAGAGATTATGATTAAACAACATTTCCCAATTTCTTGTCGAGCCACCATCAGTACCTCCCCTCTATTAGCTGTTGTGTGAACTAAACGTCTCCAGCAGGACCGTCCCGATTTCCAGGAAAAGCTCCTTTTCCTCTTTTGTCATGTATATCGTCACAGTGGTTAGACCTTCACCATCATCATGACACTTTTTGTTGCCTGTACTAGTGAACTGTGTGATAGGCC
Source organism: Notospermus geniculatus (assembly GCA_002633025.1). Classification (NCBI taxonomy): domain Eukaryota; kingdom Metazoa; phylum Nemertea; class Pilidiophora; order Heteronemertea; family Lineidae; genus Notospermus; species Notospermus geniculatus. The sequence continues at coordinate 409,643 of NMRB01000173.1, read as the reverse complement.
TAAACTCAGTTCGCACACACATGCCTAATATTAAATTTTAGGCCCTACCCTAGGTCTAGGGCTAGGCACGTAGTAGGCCTATAGGCTAATGCTGAACTGGCCCCAGGGTACCATGGCCTGGGTACTGCACAACAATACCCAGAGGTTTAAGCTGGGTGCTGCAGAACTGCACCCTCATTAGTGACCATATATATAAGTCGTGTCATGTCACAGCAAACCTGTACTTCTAGGCCTAGTCCTTCTGAAGTTGTGGTAGGTTGAGACCAACGTTTTGTCAATTTCAGTAGGCTGGCTTATTGTCAGTCTTTTGAAGGCCTAAAATCTGAGTCATTACATTGCTTCCTTTATCTCCTGGAGTTATTTAGTTCATCCTGGTTCATATCCTGTGGGACTTAAGATGGGTTTTGCTGCTGTGACGGGTCACACACGTATGTGATGTCGCATAACAATATTCTTTCAAATGTTTCAGCTGTTTGGAATGTAGTTATGCGTAGCAAGTCAGAATGACACTAAAATACACTGAAGAAGAGGTCGACAGACTGGATGATATCTTGTCTGCGATGGATCTGTGTGATGAGAATGGTATAGACATTGGAGAACTTGAAACATTGGGGGAACTTCAGAAGTTGCTGAAGGATCGCTTGAAAGCTTCTGGGAAGGATGATAGAACAAAGGTACGATATGGATGAAGAAAAAACATAATAGGGTCAGCGGATGTATATTGTCCCTAGTCTCCATTGTCTCCAGTTTCTAATTTCCTTTCTCCTTTTGTCTTCCAGATGCAGGATCGATTCAGACAGATCACACAAGCTGATGCTCTACAGAGAAAACAACTCGGTGATGTCTACAGCGCATTGCTTGAATTCTTCCAGCTTGAGGGGTGCACAGAAAAAGTGGTAGAAAACATCAATAATCAGATCCGAAATTGCCAGGACCAAATCACTAAACATAACTTTAAATTGAAGAATGATGGCTGTCCTATTCTAGTCACTGGTTTGTGTCAGCTTTTATATTTCCATCAAATTTGTGTTATGAGAAAGTCTTTCACCTAAAGAGTTTCCAAAGGATGCAATGCCTTGCCCTGTTTGGTTTAGAGATTCACCCAGCCAACAATACGATATCAGGGAAGATGTCAGGGTATATACTCAGAAATTCTACACGCACCATCTCAGCTGAGTACATGTCTCGCATGACTCTTGTTCGAAAGTTTCCTATTTTGATTTCAGGTGAGACTGGAGCTGGCAAAAGCAGTTTCCTCAACCTATTGTTAGGCTCAAACATCCTACCCGTTGACCACGCCCTCAGCGCCACCTCGACCATCTGTGAATTGCACAACAGTGAGAAAACCGAAGCTGAAGTACACTATGGGGAAGGCCACCCCCTGAGGGAGAAAAAGAATTTTGACACGATTCCCCTACCACGAGACGACTTGCCAAAAGCACAGGAGATTCTCAAGCAGTTTGCAAACATTGAGGACAGAGTTAAAGACATCAACAAATTTGACCTTATTAGGATTTACTGGCCAATACCCATGTTACAGGTAGGCCCTGTCCCTCTCCGGTGGCAAAATCATTGAATAATTTGATTCCAAATTTTCAACAACTACGATGAATGAAAAGTTGAAGGCCTGGGTATTGATGAAATCTTTTCTTTTCTAGGGTAATGTCTACCTAGTGGACAGCCCTGGAGTTGGAGAAAGTAACGAAATGAACAAGAAGGTCATGCAGTATCTGCCTAAAGCGGCTGCATTTATCTACATTGTCAACAGTAGCGTCAATGGCGGAGGCATTTCTGAGAATAGGGTAAGTTAACACTGTTGCTGTGCTTCACTTATAATACATGAGAAGAGACGTTTGCCTCTGGGCATTACTGGAACTCTACAATACACTCTAAATGTACCTCTGCCTATATCTTCTGTATATGTTCCAATCTTCAGATTGATCTAATCCTGAAGCAGATCACAGCAAACACAAGTGAGGGCCAGCTCCAAGTTTTCAATCCCAACTCAGCCATTTTCATCTTCAACAAATGGGACGACGTGCCCGAGGCATCAAAAGAAGAGTTGAAGAAGCGTAATATTGAAAAGTTGAAGAAGATGTGGAGTGGCCTGGATGAAAACAGACAGATATATTACCTCTCGGTCAAACAGGTAGGTTGGTTTCAAATAGACGCTTTGTAAAAAGAATGACGATGCATAACAATTCCAAATTTGCCCAAAGAATGGCATTTAAGGTACACCAGTTTGTGAAAATATTCCACAGCTCAGGTGACTGACATTGAAATTTTTTTCCAGGCACGTCGACTTCTTCAGACAGATGCAGGAGAGACAGACGAGTACAAAATATTACTTGATGGTATCTATGGTTTCATGGAAATGGGGCTGAAAATCTGCATCCGAAACCATCAACGGTGAGTACGTTCAGCCATGGGGTACAAGATATTGAGAAGTGTGGTGGGGGTGCTCTATGAGTTAAGATAAATTTTCATCGTATTTCATCAATATTGATATTGATCTTTTTATTTTCCAGTTGGTTGGAGTATGTGCATGGCCGAATCACCAACACCATCCAGACTAGAGTAACCAATGCCAAACGCAGTAATGAGGAAAGGTTGAAAATCGCCGAGCATATCAAAGGGAAATTATCACGTCTGCTGAATGAATCTGGCGAGATCATACGCAAACTCCAGGTACTCCTGGAGAACGAGACGGACAAAATCGTCAGGAAATTGACGGAGAATCTTCGTGATGAGAATACTATTAAGAGGCTGGCGCATCATTGTTGTGAACAGGAAATCCCAGATGAAGAAGACATGGAGAAGAACCGCTTCATTTGTAAAGATTTGATCCGGGAGGCCATGTTTAAGGAGGTCGCTGAATGGGAATCGCAGCACAGAATATTTGAGAAAACCAAAAGCGATCTCTTTGCAAAATTCCGACGGAAGTTTGCACACGTGGAAAACGAACTACAGCAAATTGAGCGTCTGATGCAGGGTGCTGGGGGACTGCCCCAAACTTCGTCATCGGGTGCAATGATGGAAGATGTTCCAGAGGACGGGCCGCTGTTTTCTGCAGCTGAGAAACTAGTCCTGGGGTTGACGTCGCCGATTTGGTTACCATTGGCAGTCATCGCCTCCGCCATTGCGTTACCAATCATGGGATCCTTGGCTATCCGTGATAAGATACAGCATGATCGAAAACTGTTGGCATATCGTGAGAATAAGTACAAGTACGTCCTACAGTGGACGAAACAAGTGATTGACGCCTTGAGAGAGGAAGACATCAAGAAAACCTTCGTCGAAAATCAGCTGTCAGGTCTCTCGGAGTACATCGTGAAGTTTGAGAGCATCATTCCAGAACTTGTCGAAGCAGACAAGAAACTTATTGACGATGTTGAAAAGGACATCACTGCGACGAAGGATATATTGCATCAATACAGCCCACTTCTTGATCAGATTCATAGAAGCCATGGTCTGCTTCAGCTGTTTAGATTCAGGTCAGCCAATTGTCAATCTTGTTTACATGTGTAATTTTCCGATTGGGCTGCCTGAGTTGCAGCTGTCACCTCTGAGGTCCTTGGTTTGATTCCCAGTCGAACCTGGTACTCGTGTGGTAGAGAGGACAACTCTCTTTGACAGCACAGGTTTCCTCCTACATTACATTACAAATCGCTCAATATCATCTAAAGAGTATGATGAGCCAAGGTTCGACCTTGCGGCTCTCGGCTCAATATTCAGTTCAGAAGTGAGATGCTTGGTTTTGACTTCAAAATTGTTCGTTACTGCAGGAATCTGCTGAACGACGACCCGGATGTCTTCAACGATGATGACATTGAGCGAGAACACATCATAGGGAGGGGCAGTTTTGCTGATGTCTGGTTGGTGAGACTAAAGAGACAAAATGGTAAAGTGGAGAGGGTCGCAGCGAAGGTCATGAAGGTTGAACTGTGCGAAGAAAATGCCATGGACTACGCATTGGAGAGGGAAACACTGATGTAAGTTCGTAGTTTTGAAAAACAGTGTTTTTGAATTTTGATTCAATCATATACCAGTATGTAATGTAAATTGACTACAAAAGGTGAGGATATTCACTGAAGCATTTTGAACTGCTTGAATGCTAAAACGTTTTGGCACTCAGAAGCCTGTCAAGGGAAACTTTAATTATACTTTGTACATATAGGCCAACCGTTGTTTCATTGGAGTCTTCCTTATACTCATTATTGTTGCTCTATTTCAGTAACCTGAGACATGAGAACATCATACGCTACATCGGAACCATCCTGGACCGCAGTCAGCATCTGACACTCCTGTTGGAACTTTGCAAATGTACATTGGCAGATGTCATATTCAAGCAAAGAGAAAAGAACCCGGGATATCAGGAGTTGGATCCTGAAAAACGTGCCGCTGCATTCGAATTCATCGCAGATGTGGCTCAGCAGATTGCCCGGGGTTTGTTGTATATCCATAGAAAGAGCTACATCCACCGTGACCTCAAGACAGATAATGTTTTGGTAAGAATTAATCAGCTGGTCTTCAAGTTGTCTCGTGAGTCGCTTTCCAGTTCAGTATTTGATGTTTATTTCACTTTCTTTTTAAGCTGACAGAAGACGGTGTGGTGAAATTGAGCGATCTGGGACAAGCAAAGAGAGAACGTGATGTAACTGGAACCCAGAGAGGAACATACCTGTACGTGGATCCCGATATTCTGCGAACCGGTCTGGCAACGCGGGAAGCTGATATCTACAGTCTCTCCATGATCATGTGGGAGTTATGGTTTGGTCAGCGTGTTTATTTCTACCTTCTCGAGACAGGAACGTCGTGGCCTCAACTCGAGGAAAAAATCATGATGGAAAACTACAGGCCAACATTTTCCCTGAAGGGATGCATACCCCCAACCCCCGATTGGCAGAACTTGATCGAATCTTGCTGGTGCGACAAGCCACGAGAGCGGAAAAATACACGACGAGTTCATGAGATTTTGTGCAGGCTGTCGCACAAAGAGTATGTGTTGCAGATTGGAGAACCTGAAGTCGATGCACCTTTGCCCAATGACCAAGTAACAGACACACTTGGCCCTGATGATTCTGCATATTCACTTTATGCAGGGCAACTGAAATCTTTTGATAAAGACATCGATATGAAAAGTGATGATGAGCTGTCTCCTGGGCCAGTCTTGAAAGAGATTAATTACGAGAGGGTCGTTAACAATGAAAGTCCTCAGTAGAGAGATGTCCTGGCAGAGGTCTTGTGGAGAGAGGGCCCTGCATTGAGAGGCATCCTGATTGCAGAGGTCCAAATGAATATCTGTTAAAGACTAAACTCTGCTGTCCATAGTAGAGATGTCCTGCTGGTAGACAAGTGTCTGCAACATTGTGCAAGGAGAGGTTCCACTTTTTATGTATGTGGTGCTTTAAATATGGTGCTATGATTCCAATTTGATATGAAAGCCAATGGGTCTTGGACTTGTATTCTCTGCATCTGCTTTTATCCAAATAGCATAATGTTATCATGATCAAATGTTCAAAAATTCCTGCTTTGCTGAAAATGTTGAACAAGATGAGAATAAATAATTAAAGCAAGACCAAAGAAACACAAAATTGTTTGTTTCTCATCAATATCTTGTCCATAATTTCATCATGATAAACATTACATCTCAGTTGTGACCAAGAATGCAAAAATACTTTTTACATGGATATAATCCATTACATTTCTTTCATTAAGAACTTGAATTAAAGCTAAAAAGCTGAATAATGTGAAGCCATTTCTATCATGCTTTTCACTGTAATACACTCTCAAAAAAAGTATTTTTCTAAATATCATTTGCAAATAGCCTACGCACTAAGTGATTACTCAACCAGGAATCAAATCTGCTTTGAATAAATCTCAACTTCAGTCAAGTATTTCAATACTACACCAGGCCCTCAGGCTGCTATTGTATTTATAGTGGAACGGCTGGAAAACGGGGACCAGTCTATTCCAAGACCACTCTGGATGGAAGACAAGCATTGCACATGCTGTATAAAACAACCACCCGTTGGTTGTGTAACTCTGGGAAGAAATAAGTGACATATGGCAAGAACGACGCAACAAAATTCAGTCGTTGATCTGCTCCATTCGTAATAGGCATCACACTATGTCCTGCAACACTGAAAAATGAATAATACATGTAGCACCTTCTTTTGTTTTAGCACCGTTCAAAAAATTGCATACATGGTATGGAGATGTGGTGCTCTCTCTCAGGAGGCACTGGTGCTCTTGGGCATTGTTGAATAAAAACTGTACACAGAGCCGAGTCTTGAATAACATCGCCAAAGCAAAAAGGAAAATTGCAAATATCATATTAAAGAGTATCTTCCAAGTGCAAGTAAGCAAATCATAGCAAGCAAGTAAACACCATCGTGAAACTATTAAGTTTGTTGAAAAGTTCCATTTCTTTGGATGAGAGATACGAGTGAATTTGGCATTGTAGGTAAACTAAAATGGGGAGATCTGTCAGTATCATAAGATTTCAATTTAGGTCTGGAAGACTGCATTCCTTTCCAAAGTCTAGAAGTATGATGAACTAGCCTCCTTGTCATTCTGCACTCCTTCATCAAACTGCTGACAGCAATCGAATTCCATATTGCTCCATGGCACAACATTCTTGTCAATAAATTCCGCTCTCAGCATCTTGCCCAGTTCAGCATAGATATCTCGACTAGAAATCCTTTCTAATGGCGTCCCAACTGGCTTATCTCTCCAACAATAATCAAGCAAATGGCACAGCTCAGGAATCGGATGGCGAAATCCCTTCACATCAAAATGTGGCTTTCGTTCTCCTCGGCGTATTTCCTCTTCGACTTGATCAATGTTGATCAACTCATCGGCAAAGACGTCACTATATACTATGAAGCCGAACCACAATTCGTACATGATGATACCAAAACTGTACACGTCGGCCTCTTGTGTTGCTAACCCGCCGCGTAGAACTTTCGGGTCACGGTAGAATCGGGTACCTCTGTATGTGTCCGTGACGGATGACTCGGGTTTGGCTTGGCCCAAGTCACTTAGTTTGAGGACGTCAGTGTCATTCACCTGAAATGAAAAATGATCCAGTCATGACGTGGCAGGGAGGCACGTACCTGTGATTGTGATGATAATCGGAGTTGTCTGGTTGGCGCCGGGCAATGTCCGGTCAGCATCATTTGAGTGGAGCGGGAAAGACAGAAATCAGTCTAAATCACCATGACTTACCAAGATATTGGACATCTTGACATCACGATGGACATAATTGTGTTGATGGATGTAGGACAAACCGTTTGCAATCTGCCTTGCACGATCCACCATTTCCTTAAAGGTGCGGACAAACTTTTCCTTCTCCCTCACCTTCCCGGGGACTGGTACTTTGTTCCTGAAGATTTCGTCATAAAGGGTACACTTGCAGAGCTCCATCAGGAGAACAAATTCATCTTCACTGTTGATAGATGTACCGATGTATTGGACAATGTTCTCGTGTTCAAAGGACCTGGAAATAGACCAGACTGCACTTGAGCATACTAGTTACCAAAAATAGCATGAAGTATTTCTTTTTAGTCAAATTTGGAAAATTACCTGATCTCAGATGTAATTTCTGGAATTTCAGATGCAAAACAAAGTTTTCTTTGCTTCTCCGTCCATTAATGNCCCCCCCCCCCCACTGGTCATGATATTGAAAGATTTGATAAACCTTCATCTTAACCCTGACCGGTTTCTGGGCATAGGTCATACCTCAGGATATCTCGTTCTTGGGCAAATGCCACTGCAGTATCATCAGTAAGCCGTTGCTTCATTGTCTTCCCTGCGACTTGGGACACCTCCGTCTCTCCCTTCACAACAAGTGACACAACATGGACCTTACCAAATGCACCATGACCAAGTTCTTCCTTAATGGTAATGTCGGAATCTCGATAATAGTCAGGTTCATCCTTCTGGAGATACCTACCGGTAAAAATAAAAGTAGATAAAGATTAGCAAGCATAAATCATCGTATTTCCATGACAACAATCCAAGATGGCCACCAGCAAAATTCATCTGTACCCATGCCTACCTCAACTTGACATGCTGTAGTTTACCAAAACTCTTCTTTATCTGTTTCAACAGTGGACTGTACTGCCCCTCAATTTCTGCTTGTTCACGGACTTCCTCCGTAACCTTTTGCATCAACTCGTTATCAGCCTCGATAATTTGAGGGATCTGTGTCTTGAAGTACTCAAGCTGTACACCAATCTGCGCCATTTGTTTCTGCACAATTCGCTGTTTGACTGTGTCGGATGAAAGATTATCAACAACTTCACGTGTCCACGTCACAATGGATGGTCTCTTGTCCCGGCGGTACCTTTGCAGTTCCTGACGATGTGTCCAGTTGTCATGTATGGTCAAGGGTATGAGAACTGGCAATGCTACTGCAAATGTAACAATAGCTAGTGGCAACCAAATTGGTGCCGTCAGTCCGATAATCAGCTTGTCCATAGACGAAAATGACAGGCTGTCAACACCGCCATCCTGTTTGATGAAGAGGGGAGCAGCGTTGCTCACCCCAGCTGACGTTCCTTGCATTCCTGCTTCAATCTCCTGCAGCATGTCACCTACTTTGTCAAATTTTGTGTTGAATTCAGCAATCAGTTCAGCCCTTGCTTTTTCAATCAACCCCTCTCCCGATTCCCAGGCACGGACTTCCTTAGTAACAGCGTCTATGATCAACATGCGGGTTCTATTCTTATTATCAACCATTTCTTCGGCAATTTCATTGTCAGAATCCTGTTGGAGACATTCTTCAGCCAAATCCTCCACAGTCTTATCATCTCTCAAATGTGAAACCAAGGCATCGGCTATTTCACTCATCTTTAGCCCAAGTTTTTCCTCCAAATCCCTGATGACTTCATCAGCGTGTTCCTGCAACTGCTGCAGCTTCCCTTTAGTCACTGATGCCACTTGTTGTTTCTCTAATTTTGTCCTCTTGGCGCTGGTAAAATTGGTCTGCACAATATTCAGGATTCTTCCATGGACATGATTGAGCCATCTGGAAAACAAATTCAGGGGTCAAAATATGGTTTTATGTCTCTCCTCCCTGGCAGCCGCAGTGGTTTCAGGTTCACACGTAAGTCTGCCGAAAACAGCATGAGCTTCCTCCAAGCTATCCAAAATTCACCCTTGTAACCCACACGCAATTCCGCAATCACCAAAACAGAGTGGACAGTGTGGTTATGGGTGGAGAATTCAACATGTCGCATATTCCCAGCCACACTAAGGGTTGAATATGACATGACATTGAAGCCTGAATTTTCATTCATTCTCCAGGGCCGTATTTAGCAGGGGGCAGTTGCCCCCCCCCAAAGCCAACCAACTGAAAAACGTGATTTTCATGCCGATTTTGGGCAAAAAAGGTCTTCTGCCCCNCCCGAGGCTTTTCTGCCCCCCCCCCGACCAAAAAGCTAAATACAGCCCTGTTCTCTGCTGCCATTCCACATGCACTGATCCAGGATCTTACCTGTGGTGGTTGTTGATGGTAAGGCTGAGGCTCGTCTCCATGAAATGATACAGGCAATCCAAAAGGTCCTTATAGTCCTCCGTCTCACCACCTCCCAATTTCAATTTCTTCTCTGCCTGATATATAAAAAAAGTTCATGACATTTGAGGAGCCCGGTGGTGTAGTGGTTCGGGTCTCCGACTAGCGGTCAGAGGATCCCGGGTTCGAATCCCACTGGGCGTGAGACTTTGGGCAAGTCTCTTTACCTCACTGGCCTCTCTCCACCCAGGTGTATAAATGGGTACCGGTCGGAAATGCTCAATTGTAGCGCTGAATGAGCAGTTCATCTGAGTTCTACTGAAAGGTTTCAGCACAGACTGGGGTTAAAGTGTAAAGTCGGATGAGAACCTCTACCGTAGTTGATATCAGACTATAAACCCAAAACTTTAACTTTTTCTTTTACTCTGGTCGATTTGACAACAAATTCTAGTCCTATGACCAGCATATTCAGTCGAAATTCAAGTTGGTTGGAAGCTTCAGCGAAGCCTATAACAACCAGCCAAACAAATCAATAATCTATGGTGTACCATGAGTAAACCTGTTCATTCTTCATCTGCGGTATACCATGAGGAGCCCCTTCCATTAAAAATTTACCTCTGACACAGATAAACAATAAATCTGTTTCTCCGCATCAAGCCCTGGCCACAGTCTCTTCAACTTCTTGATGTTTTGCTCCTTAACTTCTCTCCTGGTTTTATCTCCCTCGACCTCATCCCATTTGTTGAGGATAAAAATGGCAGATTTTGGATTGAAGACCTGAAGTTCATCTTCGTTTGTTTGCAATGTCACAGGTTTTAAAAGGCACTCAAGCTGTGGAAGAAGAGAACTGATGTAGACCAATTAATTACAAACTGAATCGCATCAGTATATTTTTCAAACTCAACTGACTTCCCAGTCACTTCTTCTTAGCCAGGCCGACTCCAATATGGCCCTCTGACCTACCTTTAAGACAAGTGACTATACTGTAACACATATTGTACTTATGAGCTTTACAGATTAAAAGAAATATTCCTGTATTGACCCAGATTACACACACTTCATTTTGAACCATCAAGTGTTTATTTGGGTTAAAGCACAAGTAGACTGAGCCTTTTGACTTCTATGGACACCTACACGATTCTCTGAAAGTCCACCTCCATTGACTGCACAGTTGATAATGTAGATAAATGCTGCAGCTTTTGGGAGGTAGCTCAATACTTTATTTGTTACTTCTGCCTCGTCCTCTCCCACACCGGGTGAGTCAACCAGGAAAACCCTTCCCTACAAGAGAAAAGTTAGTTAGTCATTAGTTAGTCATTACCGGCGTCGTAGCCCTGTTGGGTTTTTGCCGGAGGTATGGAGTCCACAACAGGCTACAGTCCACCTGTGTGGGGTCTTTTACTTGCCCTGGCATAGACACTCAGGTACAAGGGACCACGGCTTTCAGTCCCATCCGACGGACCCTCTAATATTTCACAATTTTTTATGTGTCTTTGCCCGGAGTAGAACTCGCGCCGACCCATTACACGGTTGGTAGTCAAGCGCGCCAACCACTCGACCACCGGGCTCAGACGAAAAAAGTAAGTGGAATTTAGCAAGAACGAGCGGTAGCACATAGTTGATATTTTGAATAGTTGAAGAAAAAAATGAGGCTGTTATAAAAAAGTTGTCACCAGAAAATAAACCTAGTCTTACCTCGTGCACTTGCAACATAGGAATTGGCCAAAGTACTTTGATTAAGTCATAAATTCTTCTATTCCTCGTTGACCTGTCTGAACCAATGGTGTACTGCCTGAGATCTCTTTGAGCAGCTTGTGGGTTTCTAACATCCAGCATCATAACCTCTTGTGTCTGACCCTCGGTGTACTTGGGATGATCAGGGCCATACGTTATCAACGCCTGCCCAATTGTACCATTGTGCAGCTCACATATGGTAGAAGTGGCATGCAGAGTATCGTCTATGGGGTTGATGTCAGCACCAATCAGCAGGTTCAGAAAGCTGCTTTTCCCAGCTCCACTTTCCCCTGAAACATCCACCAAAAATCAACCTTGTAGGCTTTGAATAACCTGCATACCCAAACAAAAAGAAGGGCAACTTGCAGTATAATAGGCTGACCTTATTATATGATTTACAAAATCTTTATCTCAATAATAATCTGGCCTGTTTTTGTATACATGTATACAAATACCTGCAACAAGAATTGGGCATCCACTATCCCGGAGTTGGCTGTGATTTTGTTCCACTCGAATCCTGCAATCTCGAATTGCCCGGTTGACCAAACTGAGGACATCTTCTGAGCATTGTTTATGGTGGAAAAATTTCTTCAGTTCCTCATAAACGGAACAATGCAGCTGTCGCAGTTCAGCATCCCTTGCAGTGAACTCTCGAAACTTTTTCTGCATCTGAATGAGCGACAGGGAGAGCAAGATACACCGGCAGCTGAAACAATCTCATAAGGCCTACGATGCTAGAGACAAAGGTCGGGAGAAATGTTCACCAGCTAGTCACCCAATGGCCATTGCTTAGGCAGGGTAGCCTAGGCCTATGCATGATTTAGGAAAAAGATAAGGAAAACAGAGAGATTGCTTACCTCAGTTGGTCTATCTGGCACAGGCACATTACCAAGTAGCCTGGCTCTCAATCGTATCCTTATTTGTTCAACATTTTCAAGGTCTTCATATTCAATTTCATTATCTTTGCACAGTTGGATACCACCGGAAAGATCACATACTCCTTCAACATCTTCCTCGGTGTAAGTTAATGGCCCATTCATCTTATCTTGCCCATCGAGTGTCTGTCATTACTGAGTCTGCAAATTCGAAAGTTACGCCCTCACCGGTAAATAATCATTACATTACAACGTAGGGTCTATACGGCAGGCCGAGGCATTAGTCATGCTAGGCCTTCATGATGATGGATTGAATTTGATGGTGTCCAAATGCGTTAGGCCTATGGCATGGTTAGGGTCAAGGTTCATTTTGATTGGCATGCCTAAGCGCCTACCCTAGGTCCTGGCGTCCGTGTGCATCATGGCGAAAACAGCAGTAGGCCTAGTCACGTAGGCCCCTACGCTCCCCTATGTCATGTATGTGGTGTCTAGCCTGCAACATGACAACCAACCAGGAAGTACACCTGCCGTGTATTTGTGTGTGGGAAATCCCCATCCATGCGTTTTGCGGGATTGTTCGCTCTCTGTCACACAGCAAGAAAACAAATGCCTGCCATGTGACTGTGCAGGTGACATTAGGAGAGACCTAGGCTTCTAAACCAGGCACCTTCCTCTGAGCCTCTTTCATCATAGCGGGTATATATTCAGGAAATGCAGGATGCAATTCAGTGAATTCAAATGTTCCCGCGATAGAAACTTTCGTGAATGGCTAAGGTAAGAAAGTACACCCGCAAAAATGGAAATCTGTGTTTGATTCATTTCTTAATGACGTCATTCTTCTACTGTGCCAACTCTGTGGCAGTTCTATCTTACCTCAAGGTGGGTAGGCCACAGGGACCTGGCGCGAAGGGTCAGCAACGAAATGAATAACAATGCACCGATCCGATATATTTTTCTTTGTGTATGTTGTCAATAACAGTGCGTTGTCAGTAAACTTATACCGGTATTTGCCAGGAAGCAGATTTGATACCGTTTTCTTCTTTTTTGACCTTCGGCTCGCGTCAGGTCCCTGTGTAGATTACTAGTACCGTACTCGGAACCGATCCTCCTCCCCCTGATTATTCTGCCTCTTTGCGGTTGCTGCTGACGTCACCGAGTAGCTTAGCTGACCCTGAATGCCAATTTTGCGCGATTTGTGCATGGCGTGTGCCAACTTCTCAACTTCTGTCTTGCATGTCTTGTTATTTCCTCCGTTTTCGTATATTTTCAAATGAATTAATCTAATTTTCCAAGATGAATTAATCTGTTTTAATGTGAGGCTAGTTGTTTTGGACATAAATGGGCTTGACATAGATAGAGGCCTACCCATGCTACTACCGCATGACCGCGCCTGCCCGCCGTCCGTCCCGGAGCTGTGTGGTGGCGGCGTGTCGTGTGCAGTGGTGTGTGGCTGCCTGCCTGATGGCGTGGGCATGGTAGGCCTATGGTGGGCGTGGCCGCCGTAGCATGTGCAGGCGTGGCAGCATTAAATTCCTAACTGCAGTCCAAACTACAGGCCGCGCCCCAGTCCTGAACCCCATAATCAGGTCTGTTCGAACTCCGTTTTCAGAGTACAGACACGTGGCGCCATCTGTACTCGCGTTATCGAGTATGTGCATGCGCAGTTAGCCGGCGCCATACTCGCCTTTCCNTAGAAACCCTTTGCTTAGGACTGACATTCAAGCTGAAAATTATATTGAGAAAAATAAGCATTTTCATCAGTTTTCAAAACAAATTTTGAAATTCTAACTTCATCAATGTGTAGATACAAACCTCAGGTTACAAGTACACAGGAAATAAACTCTTTGTTTTTTGTGATAAAGCCACATTATGTACCGAAAGGTGCACCATTGTTTTAGCTAATTAGGGCATCAGCTGGTGACAAACTCCACATTTTTGTTTTTCCACTGTCCATCTGGTACATTTGGTGCAGCTGTAGTTCAAAATGGCCAGGGCATTTCAAAGATATTTGACATTTTTAGAAAACAGGATTCTGAAAATTTGGTGAGTGGACCAAGCCCTTAATCTGTTTTAATGTGAGGCTAGTTGTTTTGGACATAAATGGGCTTGACATAGATAGAGGCCTACCCATGCTACTACCGCATGACCGCGCCTGCCCGCCGTCCGTCCCGGACCCGTGAGGTGACTGTGTGGTGCCGTGGTGGCGGCGTGTCGTGTGCAGTGGTGTGTGGCTGCCTGCCTGATGGCGTGGGCATGGTACATGTAGGCCTATGGTGGGCGTGGCCGCCGTAGCATGTGCAGGCGTGGCAGCATTAAATTCCTAACTGCAGTCCCTACTACAGGCCGCGCCCCAGTCCTGAACCCCAGTCCTGAACCCCATAATAGGCCCAATCCACCATGTCCACATATCAAAGACTCAATAAAATAATGAAGAGATAGGCCTATCAACACGACAACAAACGTTTGTGTCAGTGTTACGGTAATCTGTAGTTGGCACTCCAGCCTCCGCGGTTTGACCCAAATAGATTGTTTCACCCGAGTAGGCCTAGGCCTAGCCTACCTTGCAACAAATCTGTTTTCCCATCTAACATCTAGGCCTGCCCCAGACATTCCTACATCCTGACATTCAAATTAAAATAGGGGACGTTTTTGTATGTTATGGTATAGGCCTAGGACGTTTGGACTGGGACGTTCTTGTGTGGGGGAGTTTTGTCATTGGGACGTCCTGACTGGTAACCACCATGAGCTATGCGTGGCAGCACAGACTGCAGGCCTACCGAACCTAGAGGCCTACCTAGGTCCTATTGCGGTACCACCGCAGGCAGATGTGTCGTAGGCCTCATTCAAATATCATTGACTCAAGGCTAATCTAGGCCTCATTCAAATCTGTTACTAGTAGGAGATGTGTCACGAGGCCTGTAGTATTTCCTGTAAGAAACCTGACTTGGTGTGATGAACTATTCATGCTCGCCTAAGCCCAGCCTGCCGTAGATGCCTTGTATTGTAACAAATACAATTCAAACTCATTCAGTTTCATTATACATGTTATATACAGGCCTATGTGTTGGTAGTTTGTGTATACTGGGAGCTTGGGTTAAGGGAAATGCTGATAGTGTTATACATCATGACTGCTAACTTTTCGTTTTCTCGTTAGTTAATATAGAGTCACACAATAACAGACAAAGTCAAGATGCCGAGATCATACCAGGAAGAGCTGAAGTTCTTGGAGAAACTAACTCCAACTTCTTGGAAGATCAAGAAAGATTTTGTCCCCAATATGAATGTAAGTGTTAGTCTTGCACTGATAACTTGTATTGATGACATAACAACTTTTCTCAGATACCGGTACATGTACTTTCTGTCACAAAAATAGTGTGTATGGATATACATGTACTTTTTCAGTGTATTTTGCTCACCAGATAAACTCTACTCTCCAGGTTGAAGGCGTCTTTTACGTCAATGATTTGTTGGAGCGGTTGATGTTTGATGAACTGAGACATTCTTGCAATGCAAAGGGATTTGGTGGATTCCTACCTGGTATCAAACAAATAGCCAATGTTGCTGCTCTGCCTGGAATTGTTGGGGTAGGTACTGCACTCCTCTTTTTCATTAATGCTCATCTTTATTGGACTTGCCCTTTTTTGTCTGAGAAAGTCCAAATGTCTCAATTTACCTTGTTCGTCACATCTGTGATTGCAGTATATCTCTGTTTTCATCATGTCTGTTATTGCATCTCTGTTGTCAGTGAGTGATTCTCAGAATTCTTTGATAATATCTCTTTGTTATTATCACCTGTGTTCTGATTATATCTGTTGTCGCCATCTCTGTTATATTGCATCTCTGTTGTCATCATCTTTGTGAATATATCTCTTTGTTCTGATTAAAGGTATCTCTTTGCTGTCTGTGTTTGTGTTATTACATTTGTGTTATCATTATCTGCTTGATCAGATCTCTTTTCTAATCATACATGTGATTATACGTTGCCTTTATCACCATCTTGGTTGCTGTGTCTGTTATTTCATCATTATGATGATCATCTCAGTGATAACAATATCTGTTAATTATCATTCATCTCTGTTTACATCTGTTACCATCTTTTTATGGTTACAACACCTGTTGTCATCTTTATATAGTTACAGTATCCATTATCATCTTTATATGGTTACAATATCTGTTATCATCACTTCTGTGATTAGAGTATCTGTGATATTGTAATCTCTGATTACAATATTTGAGGGACTCTGATAGCCAAGTGGTTACCATGTCCGCTTTAGCAAGCGGCAAGTCCCGGGTTCGAATCCAGCCTGGGCCATATGGGATTAGTCATTCCTGGCTCTTCTCATCAGTCACATGAGACAGTAACCCGAGGTGTCTTGTACCTTGTGTCTTTGCAAGGGCAAGTAAAAGACCCATCCAAGTGAGGTACATGAGTAGCTTGAGATGGCCTCTTCCGTCCTTATCAGGGCCAATAATGCTATGGCTTCAGCCCTGACGTAAAAGTCAAATACAATATGATACCTGTCATCATCATCATCATCATCTCTGACCATTGTTTCTGTTATTACTTTTTGTATTAAATCCACTAGCATGTCGTAATCTCTTGATGCTGCCCCAATGGCATGGGAGGTTGAAGTTAACTATAGCATGTTTTCATCTTGCAGCGATCGGTTGGATTGCCGGATGTGCACTCCGGTTATGGATTTGCTATTGGCAACATGGCTGCCTTTGACTACAACGATCCAAAAGCTGTGGTGTCCCCTGGTGGCGTTGGCTTTGACATCAACTGTGGAGTGCGTCTGCTACGAACCAACTTGTCGGAGAAGGATGTTCTTCCAGTAAAAGAGCAACTAGCTCAGAGTATGTTTGACCACATTCCTGTGGGTGTTGGATCAAAAGGTGTGATTCCAATGACGGCAAAGTAAGTGATGGAACATTATGGGATTGAAATTGATTTGAGTTTGACCACTAGCTCATGGTTATCTGGACTGGCTTCTTCAAAACTAAAGTCTTTGCTGTCTTCCCCTTGCATTTGAAATTTGAGTTTCTTTGGACAGAGACCTAGAAGAGGCACTGGAGATGGGTGTTGACTGGTCCCTGCGGGAAGGTTATGCCTGGGCTGAAGACAAGGAACATTGTGAAGAATATGGCCGCATGTTGCAGGCTGATCCCTCTAAAGTAAGCCCAAGGGCTAAAAAGAGGGGTTTACCTCAGGTGAGATCAACTTTTGTGCTGCTATTCTTGTTCTTGTTGCAGGTGGCAAATCCAATCATATGCGGCTATTTTTTTCTTTCAGTTGGGAACATTGGGGGCTGGAAATCATTATGCCGAGATCCAGGTTGTGGATGAAATCTATGACAATTTTGCTGCTTCAAAAATGGGGATCGAGTACTGTGGCCAAGTATGTGTCATGATTCACAGTGGAAGTCGAGGGTTCGGGCATCAGGTGGCTACAGGTATGGTTTTCCCCTGATCATGACTGCTGCTGGGGGTATCCCTTACTGCCAAGTTTTCACGTGGTTGAAATTCAGTAGTGATGACCAGTACGCCTTAAAAGAACGTACACTTGGACTTACACTGTTTCTTTGTATTCCCTTTTGCTCGGCATACCTTTTACTCATCTCAGCTTATTCTCAAACCTTTTTCTTGTATTTAGATGCCTTAGTTGCGATGGAAAAAGCCATGAAAAGAGACAATATTGGAGTTAATGACCGTCAGTTAGCCTGTGCAAGGATCCATTCACAAGAAGGACAGAATTACCTGAAAGGAATGGCTGCAGCTGCTAATTACGCCTGGGTGAACCGAAGTAGTATGACATTCTTATCAAGACAGGTAGGCCTACATCAGTATTCATCATTTTAACACAAATTGCTCTAAACCTGAACCATATGATATAAAGTATCAAATAATATCACCCTGCTAAGGAAATTGTAGAAGTTACAGCCAAGTAAAGAGTGATCATTTTTGTGCCCGTGCATTGATTATACCTCTGCCATTGAACAGTCGTATGACGATTTGTCATTTCAGTCATTTGCAAAGATGTTCCAAACAACCCCTGATGACCTTGACATGCATGTCATATATGACGTATCCCATAACATTGCCAAAGTAGAAGAACACTTTCTCGATGGAAAACAGAAGACATTGCTGGTCCATCGGAAGGGATCCACCCGGGCTTTCCCTCCTCATCATCCACTTATTCCTGTTGATTATCAGGTACACGTTTGAAAACATAAGTCCCAGGTTTTTGACTTGACCTACTTTTCAAGGTCATAGAGGTCAAAGTTCATCACTCTACGGACTCTTTTATATCATTTTCATGAGGACAATGACAGGACTTTAATTGAGAGTATCTTTTCTGTTCCAGTTGACTGGCCAACCTGTTTTGATCGGAGGTACAATGGGGACGTGTAGTTACGTGCTGACTGGTACTTCTCAGGGGATGGAGGAGACGTTTGGTTCAACCTGTCATGGAGCTGTAAGTATTGTTACATTTGAAGCTGTCTTGCACCTGGACTTACTTGAGGAGGGAAGTCAATGTGAAACCTTTGCCTGAAATGACATTGACAACCAGCTCGTTGCAAGTTATTCAAATGACCATTTTGTGGGTGAGGCAATTCAGTTTCTTTTCATCTTTCATTTTGTTTTGTGAATCCCAGGGACGTGCATTATCTAGGGCAAAGTCACGAAGGAACTTGGACTACCAGGATGTGCTTGTGAAGCTAGAAGAACAGGGAATCTCGATACGAGTAGCATCTCCAAAACTAGTCATGGAAGAGGCTCCAGAATCTTACAAGAATGTCACCGATGTCGTCAATACATGCAAGTTATTTCTTGAAAATTTTCGTATAAGAGTTTTGACTTAAAAAACAAACGGTTTCTATTCTAGGCATTTTTTCCAACCTGGCAGATACCTATACTAGCAGGCATTCTCTTCATTGACACAACTTTTGAGTAGGAAATTCCTCTTCTCAACTCTCCCTCTTGTTGCTCATGGTCCTGGTGAATTTGACCCCTTCCTCTAGTTCCATGAATTCAGCAGTGTGCGTCAAATTAAAGTGATGGTTCATCTCTATTTCTGCCTCTTTTTACATACATGTATATCCTCTTTCTTTCCAGGCCATTCTGCAGGCATCAGCAAAAAGGCCATCAAACTACGACCCATTGCTGTGATCAAGGGATAAACATGGAAGAGGGCTCACTCTCATGCTCTTTGTGTTCATTCATAATGAAACATAATGGATATGTGCTCAATATTTACTTAATAAATCATGCAATTATATTGGCCGAAGTGCCAGGAAACCACCTTTGAATCTTTTTCCTTCGTATTGTGCTATTCTGAAGTGCTGTGTGTTGTGACGAATACATTGTATTGTGATTTGTGCCAGAAATTCTTGTATGACACAGCTGCCCCGGTGGTTGCTGTAGAGTGGATTCGCTTCTTTTGAGTGTTGCCATGCAGTTTGTGCAAAAGACAAACCTACACAAATTTTATGCAGTTGTCTTCTCCATGTTCTCTCCACAAGTGCAAGGATTAGAGCTGCACTCTCAAATGCCCCTGACCTATACAAGTCCATGATTTTACCATATCAGACATTTTAATATGCATGTGCTATTATACCGTAAACTGAGATCATGCCTCGTCTAGTGTACACTATGTTAACTTGCCATATGATTTTGCTTTACATAACCAGATCATTGATTAGGTGGTTACTTTCACCATTTTGGTGAAAGATAGTCTGTGATGTGTTCGGTTTGTGTATGAAATATTTGCAGTACCTCGCCACTTGAGAGTTTTCTTGTGCTGTTATGCTTTCAGTTGTATTCTTTTTTGAGTGGAATCTCTCAAGTGGAGGAATGTGATGACTTTATTTTATTCTGAAGTGGTTTATTCTGTTCCTTCATACGGAAACAATGCCATACTCAAAAGCAGTACTCCATGTATAGCTTTCCATAAGTTTACCCGAACCCCATTCATTTTTGATGCAGGTGAAGAAAGAATGTCTACTAGTATGCTGCTAAGTATGCTATTGATTGACTGAAAGAACCATGAAACATTGAAAAGTAGGGATAGAGGAGATTAACTTGTACTTGAGACTTTCATGAAATATTGAAAAGTTGTCATAAAAAGTTTTTTTTTACTTTCTTCCATTGAAGTTCCATTCTATGTTGAGGGGCTTTGTCACTTGATTTTCGTGGGAGCTCGGTACGGTCGCCTCCTTGAAATAATATACATGTAATTATATATTTGCTTGTGCCTCAGTACTCCCAATAGCAGTGCGGAGATGTTGTTGTGTGTGAGCATGCCCAGAACTGCGCACTTGATTTGAATTTATTGTGTCTGCTGCGGGGCCTACAGTCAGAAGAACAAACTTCGGCAGTAGTCTTCTATAGTCGTCGGGACGCTGCATTTTACTGACGTTCTCATTATTGTCTCTCTGGTGACTGTTTCTATTTGGTAGTAAGTTGAGCACACTACCATGCTCGTAGGATAGTTCTTACTTCTGACATACTGAAGGTTGGATGGGCGGTACGTCTCACTAAGACTGCATTCGGAGTCTCATTCGAACTGTTCATTTCTTTTGGAAGTATGAGTGCCAAACAGCAAATTTCACATCTATTATTACTGTATTTTCTGGTCATTTTGATCGTACCAAGTACAACTCGTGGAGTTTGTTACGGTAAGTACTGTGAAATTAAAAGATACGTTCTTTGTCTGGCCTGTAGATCCTTTGCCTTGTCAGCGAAACCTGTGTCCATTCGGAAATGATTTCTCGAGATACTTTTGGCGTTGTGGTCCCACCCATTGTTTTATAGGCCCAGTGATTGTCATGCCAAAAAAACTATTGGTTTGTTTGGAACGGAAAATAGTTTTTTTGTTGGCGCGAAAAGCATTTTCCGTCCAGCATAGGAATTATAATTCCTCCATTCTTGGAGGAATTATACTGACAGTATAATTCCTCCAAGCTCCATTGTTTTAATCCCACGGCTATTTAACCGAGGCTGCCACTTTCTCATCCTCGTTTATCTTCGACTTCCCAGCGAGATATACACGTACCTTGCTTGTCGATTTCATATTTGTAGGCCTACGAATCCAACCTGGAACTGCATTCCAAACAGGGGCGTGGTTCCAGCAGCGGTGACTGCCGGTTAGCCGAAAGTGAATGCAGTGTTACAATGAAACCACTTCATTGTAAATTGAATTCGTGTAAAGTTCTTTCCGAACGATATTTTTTTTTCAACTGGGAGCTAAACTTCCATTAATATGTATAATCGAAGAGAAATTCAGCACTCAAGAACATCTTCATATTACCCGTTTGAAATTCTCTCAAGGGTTGTACTTCTTTATTAATCGCAGAAATTTAGAGAGAATTTCAATTATTGAAAAAAAAACACTTTTATTACTTACGTAAACTGTGTTAATTGCATTCTTAAGTTACTCATTTGTGAGTTTATTTGATTGTGTTGATGAGTGCGCCTGTCAGTTTCTAATTAGTTTGTGTACCGGTACCTTTGTAGCGGAATCGATGGACGCGCACTTCAATCTGCCAAGGGTGTTACAATTGTAATGACTCGTCCCGGGCGACTCGTACATTCAACGTTGTTGGTACATCCTTGAGGAATTATACTGACGTACCTTTGAACTTCAACTTGTCTGGGCTTTATTAGAAGTTTCACAGGATTTCGAGTGAACAAAATCAACTATAGTCAAAGAACAGAACAGAAAAACCAGGCCCATGTGTGTGGTTGTCAAATTCAGTCCACTTATGGCGCCCAGGGGATTCGATTCAAGTCGAATTTATATCCCCGCATGCAAATGCTCCAGTCACAGTTGATATTTCATCTGGCTGTTTCTTGCAAACTTGTCTTCCTTGGTCGTGGTCCGCATCCTACCTTCAATAAAAGAATGCATCTGAATCGACCCATGGCTTTGAATTTTCATTTTCAGCGGTAACGTTCGTCTTCAGTAGCGGAAACAACACGGGTGAACTGTCAGGCAGCCCGCGAAACTCGCTGAGTGGGGAGATCCCTTCATTGGATGAATTCCGTGTCTGCCCCACGACCACAGTCGCACCCCCTGAAGCAGATCCCCTCAACACAACGACGCCTGCCCGGAACGTAACATATCCTAACGAAACGACATCGTACAACTCTACCGACTGGGACGTCGACCTGAATTCTACTGACTACCTGTACCAAAGCGACGGAAACACTTCGGCTCTGGTAAATCTGAAGAATTCTTCATCGAAGTCTGAAGTCAGCAATTCGTCCTCAGAGACTGAAAACAGCAGTTCCGAGCACTATAATTTTTCAAATGAGACGGGAATTAACGGTGCCAATGCTTCGACAAAGGCGAGTTTCAACGACACTTCGATATGGCTCGGCAGTTCAACAAATGAGACTGCTACCTTGGGAAATTTCTCCACGATTGAAAGTCTAAATCATTCTTCGACGGAGGTCAAGCTTAACGGTTCTGTGGAAGATGCAGCCAATTCTTCATTCTCGGAGGCAGAAAATCGTACTGGTACACCCCCGGTTACGCCACTCTGCCCGGTGGTCCCTCCTCAATGCAAAGGGTTCGGTTGTCCGACAGAGGAAAGAAGAAGGTGGTGGGCAGTTGATTTCGGTGAATATACACCGAATCTCGGGAAGATCACTGTCGTGTTCCGGCCAGATATACCGGGTAACTTGGATTTTCTAAGATAAGCTATGCTATGCTATGCTGATGCAGAAGAATGTCGCCCTGCTGCCTGCCAGTATTGTTATGATGGGAGGGGTGTTTTGGTCTCTCAAGAGTCTAATTGAGCGGTGCCACTTTCCGTAAAAGTATTGTTAGGGGCATTTGATTCCATAACACCGGTTTCTCATCGTCTTTACAGTTGCAAATCTAACCAACATGCAAATTGTTGCCTCGCATGATCCGCCCCCAGCGGGCCTGAAGGATGCTACGCTCTGTCACAAACAGGAGACAGTCTGGCACGGGACCGACATGATCATGGCTTCGTGCCTCCACGGCCCCAAGTCGAGTAATTCCATTCGGTATGCGACGATATTGATGGACAGTGTACCCGTTGACTTCAATCTCACGTCGGTGGCAATTCACCAAAACGACCGTAAGTAGTAATCAGTGAAAGCAATGTTGGGGCCGGTTGTTGAACTAAGTAACTAATTTTTACTTGACTGAATGGATTTTGTAAGGAAGTGCCCTGGCAATTGGAATGTTCGGGTCAACTATACCAGAAACACCCCTGAAAAAGCTTCATTGACGATGTTGCTCTTTTTCCTCTATTCTAGATTATTTCAACGCCAGCTCTCCAACAAATCCTGACGACCTCGCACGGTATGACGTAACGAACCCTGACATGAAATTCGTCGGCACTCCAATGGAGTGCTCAATTCTCTGCATTGAGCAGATGACATGCGTGGAATACATATTCAATGAAGTATGGGGAGCGTGTGGGCTTTTCAAGTCGGCTGCCGAGTCAAAGGAGCACCAACCATCGTTGGACCTCCACAAACTTGGCTGGGAAACCTACAGAAATTCGTGTCGTGGATAAAGGCTGCCAACTGACAGAAGTACTTAAATTCTTGAAATAACACTTTTTTGACGTTTACTCCTTTTCTTCCTTGTCATTTGTCATGGATGCTGCCCGCGGGCTTTGAAGACTACATCATGATTACTCTGAAGTCCACCTTGTGATTCGATGCGTGTCAGACCGCTCGTTTCGACGGTCACTATACTCTACTTTCCTCTGCAAATGATGATCACACTGTCGTGAAGTGCATGCTGTAAATCGACGAAGTTGTTCGTAAATAATTCGCATGTTCTTCAGTCTTCTTCAGGAAAGGCAAAAGACAGGTATCCGTACCTGCCGTCGATTTCCCTTGCTTGTACCTTCACCCAGTACGTCCTTTGAGGGTTCGGTAACGTTATCTCCACTGGTCCTTGCCCCACGATCTCTGTGCTAGTCCACTTGTCCATGGACATAGTTGCATTGGGAGCATAAAAGATTCTATAGCCGCGGATTGGGACACGTTGTTCTGATCCGTCCAGTGTCGGCTCTCAAAACTCACCAGATCTCTGTTTGTTCCTGATATTCTTGTCACATCGACGTATTTCGGCCGGTCCACGCCTGAAAATTAATGCGATTGTATTCTGCTCATTGAAGTTCTGAAAGGTTTTGACATGACAGGTTATTTTCTGTCTTGACTATCATGGCAAGGTACCCTTTGCAAAAAAGGAACGTCATTTTTTTAAAGAAAATTGACCGGTCGACAATTCCAAGGCTTTAAGGCGTGCGAAAAGCGTTGAGCGCGGTATATTAAAAGGGTCGCAGGACTTCAAAACGTTATACTTGATTTCGGCCGAAACTATTTCTGTTATGTTGACTGACAGGGATGTTTGGAGTCGAGAGGGAGTATGTCATGCGTGTAGGTCCAACAAATTATTCAAGCGTTTTTATGCCTTTATGTTTTCTTTATACATGTACGTGTGTGACGTTTATACATACGTCCGGTGTCCGCTAGATATCGTTTTGGTTCGCTCCAGGGTCCGACGACTCCGCGCCGAGTGATCATCCTCACGCGGAAGTCATAGTCAAAGCTAAGGTCCAGGTTTTTGAATTCCATCACAATATCTTTTGTTTTCCGACGAACATCGATGCTTGGAATGCTCTTTTTGATGTATTCAACCTATGAGTTAAAATAGGGAAGTAGTCGGTTGTCGTGGAGGTTGTTCATTTGTTGGGGAATCAAAGATTGAGTTTCGGCCAATCACAAATACTAGCTACTCCATTCCTTACCTCAAATTCCCTCCAGCGCACTCTTCTAGGACCGTGCAGCCTACCTTCCCATCCAACTGTCAAGGATAATTCGACAAACATGCCAGCAGTGTCATAGGAATTCGATTGGTAGATGGACGATATAGACAGCTGTAGACGCTGTAGACGCCCTAGACACAAACATACATTCGTAATAAACCTAGGCCTCACCATCTGGCAAATTTTAGGTCTGACTTAAGTGTGATTGCCATTCTGATATAGGGATGTGCTTGTTGACAAAGCTTCACCGCTTCCTGTTCTTTGTCGATGATCTCTCATCTCATAGTCTCGCCCTGTGGAACGCCGTTGACATGTTACGCAATCATAGGCCTATACACGGCACTGTTTTAGCGATATGCATGCATGAACGTACATGTACCACCTAGACAGGTGACCACGTGACAATGCCAAATCACATGTCCGAACGTTCTGCGTCAGATCATGTGACAGAGTGTGGCCAGTGATCGCTCGTCGTTTGACGCCGATTTGTTACCATCGGCTTAAACCTGTAAGGTGGCAGGTCTCCTACGAGGAGTAAAATTTAGTAACGGTAGGCCTGCACCTGCCCACAGGTCAGATGTGACGGAAAGAGCAAGCTACCTACCATTTCTGTCCACGCAACGTTTCGCTTCTGTCAAGAAGACATTTCCAGAGCAGAAAACACAGAAAAGGAGTAGATATGGCGTAGTTGCCGACATCATATTGTGTATGATCAAATCATACCCACATTTTATTTGATGTTTTACTGATGTGATTGGGCAATATTAAAGACAGTCTGCCTACCCTTGTTGTCTGTTGCAACAAAAATCCTACATTTCCCAGTGAGTATGAAGTCAATGATGGCGGCAATTCGCTGAATGGGAATTAGCGAGATTTTGAGGAAAGAAAGCTTTTGTGAGGGTTATATTGTAAAGAGGTTTTATTCGTTCCATTTCAAAATAGAGCCACAACCGTAGATACAAGGACGGGTTGGCTTTTACATGACCTACTTTCAATGTAATTGCTAAAATGAAGGAAAACGGCAGCATTGAACAATTTGCAGTAGTTGCCGGCGAACAATTTTGTTACAGATTCTGTAATCAACTATATTCGTTAATGCATCATTATACAATGTCATCTAAGTTTATTAGGCCTAATATTATTCCAGACTTATTTGTCTATTTGCAAATTAGCACAGTGGAATAAAGTTAAGTCAATAACATTTTTTTGCTGCCTGCATCAAGGCCTTGTGCCTGCATCGTCCCTGGCACCTCGGTGTTGCTGCTTCTACGCTCTACGCTTTGGTTTGCACGGTAATGATGGCCGGTCCCTCAGGGACTGGCTCACCCAGAAACTCGGCCGTCAGGGTGAACCTGTAGGCGGTATTGGCCGTGAGTCTATTGGCAAGGTATTCTGTTGTGTCCGATTGTAAGAAGATAGTGTATTGGGGGCCTCGCCTAGAGATAGCCTTGTAAACCAGCTGAAATTGAATAGAAACAGCATTCCGTTTACTGACAGCACGCACGCAACCAACCTTTTTGTTCATTTTGTGTAACCTAAACTACGAAGTCTCGAATATGATGAAAGAACTTACCACATAACGTGTCAACCGACCCACTCCGACTCGCCAATTATTTGGGTGGTCCCAAGCAAGAGAGATACTTGAGCTGGTGGTTTCAACTGCCCGGAAGTTTCGCGGTTTGCCAGGAGTTGCTGAAAGAAATGCTTCATTTTAGTAACACACCATAGACCCTAGAGGTGGAGAGCACTGCGAAAATGTGCCTTTTTAATTGCTTGGAGTGTTGACCTGCACGGGTCGTACCCACAGTCGAGTCGTTCATATTGTTCCAAGTACAAGTGCTATCATCGCAAACATACCTCTGGGTTTCCTACTTCTTTTTAGGCTCTTTGGTGAGGGATGAATCCAAGAAACTTACCAGTCGCGAAATCGTCTGGAGCGATTACGCCAGATACGTTGCCGTAGCGGCCATCTTTTTCCCGTGCCTGTACCCTGAAGACGTATATCTTAGTGGGATCCTCTACGGTAATCTCGGCAGGTGGTGCGGTAGGACCTCGAGGCGCGGGAACTTCGGTCTGGTTCCAAGAGGTCAAGTCCGCCTCTGGTACGTCGTTATAAAAGATTCTGTAGCTCCCAATCGGAATGCCTCTCAGCAGTGGTGCGGTGAACGACACCAGGTACTTCGTCTGAGACGATCCGCGTGTTACGCGGATCCCTCGTGGCGGTCCCAATCCTGGATGAACAAAAAAAGAACGTTAGAAGTTCATGTTTTGCATCCCTATGAACCCTCCCTTCTGAATGCATCAACAAAGACGTTTATTTCGCAACTACGCTAATTGCAGTTCCTGCTTCAGGACCACTTACTTCCCGTTTCCGCTAAATATGTCTCCTTTTCACTCCATGGGCCGAATCTTCCATTGGCGAAGACTCGAACGCGGAAGTCGTAGTCAAAACTCTTGGTCACTTGTGCGAGTTTGATGCTCGTTACGGTATTTCCCCGCTCTCCTAACGTCTGTAGTCGGAAATCGTGCTGTGGGATGCTTTTCTGGGAGTACTGAAGCTGTTGAAATTTAAAAAGGAAGAAAACGTCATTCTAATTCTGAGGTTTTAATATAAAATCATCCTCTTTTCGCAATATTTTGTGTTAAAAGGCTTCCGAGGCTGGTTCCTCGGTGTGGAATCTTGTTCGAAATCATCTGTAGGCCTACAGGATTACAGTTACGGTACCTCATATTTGGTCACATTGACTCCACGCAGTGGACCCCAATTCACGTACAGTGGACTCTCAACTATAACTCCATTACTAGTGCGAGTCGTCGACGACCACACATACATGGAGCACACTCTTGGCCCCTGGGCTGTAAGAAAACAAAGGTAACTTCATATGTCAAACGAATCTTGTCCGCATAGGCGTACACGAAGGCGATTTGTAAAATTTCACAAAGCCAGACAAAATAGAGCAATGGAAGCAATTTCTGGTTTCTGGATGCATGTGATGTAGGCCCTACTTTGTTTGGCACATAATGCGCGGTTTGCAGAGAGAGGGTCTGGCGACAAGGGCCTGATGAGACGCTACGCTAGGGCAACACTCTTTGTGGTGGGACAATCGGAGGCTATTGAGGCTGCGACTAGCAGAAAACCGCGGATGCATGGTGTCGTATTGGGCGTGGCATTGATAATCGACAAAACATGTTGATGAGGAAACGGCGTAACCTCCGATTTCCAACGGACGGGTCTGAATGGTAAACAGTCGAACGCTTACCGCTCTGTTCCTCACAGTCCGCTTGAATCGGCAGGAAATTGCAGCAAAAGACTCCAAAAAGGAGCAAGGAAAGAACGAGACTGGACGCCATCTCGGTTGAATGCCAAATGCAGATTTCCCAGTAGTTGTGACCAATTATCCACAAACGAGGTGGATGTTAAAGGCACCATTCTCTCGCTTATTATATTTTCTTCAAATACAGGTAATCGGTTCGTCCCATTCCTGTTGTGCAACCATTTTCACCCCTCAAGTGTCCAGACTGGTCAGATTTTATCTACATTTGTTGCCTTCAGATATCCAGTGGCAGGCAGCCTGCCACTTTTGGACACCAGGGTCCATATTCATAAACATACTTAAGTCAAAGTGTGATACTTATCTTTTGTGTTTAACAAAGGATAAGTGTCACACTTACTTAAGTACATGTAGTTTTATGAATATGGGCCCAGGGTGAGGGGTATTTTGTGCATGCAATGGGTGATGGATTTTTTCGACAAACATCGCTCCAGATGAACGCATATCGACTTGATTAGGCCTACTGGCAAAGACATCAACTTGCCAAAAATTGCTGCCCTTGTCTGTTGCAACAAAAATGTTGCAGCATTCCGTTTACCGGTGTACTAATACATTTTCCAGTGAATGTGAAGTCAATGATGGCCGCGATTCGCTGAATGGGAATTAGCGAGATTTTAAGGAAAGAAACTTTTGTGAGGGTATATTGTAAAGAAGCTTTATTCGTTCGATTTCAAAACCGAGTTACAACCGTATACGAGGAGGGGTTGGCTTTTACATGACCTACTTTCAGTGTGATTCCTAAAATGAAGGAAACCAGCAGCAAATTTGCATAGTTGCCGGCGAACAATTTTGTTACAGATTCTGTAATCAACTACATATATTCGTTTATGCGTCATTATACAATGTCATGTAGGTTTATTGGGTCTAATAGTATTATTCCAGACTTACATGTATTTGTCTGATTGCAGATTGACACAGTAATAAAGTTAAGTCAGTGCCTGCGTCGTCCCTGGCTCTTCGGTGTTGCTGCTTCTACGCTCTACGCTTTGGTTTGCACGGTAATGATAGCCGGTCCCTCAGGGACTGGCTCGCCCAGAAACTTGGCCGTCAGGGTGAACCTGTAGGCGGTGTTGGCCCTGAGTTCATCATCGGCAAGGTATTCTGTTGTGTCCGATTGTAAGAAGATAGTGTGTTGGGTGCCTCGTCCAGAGGCAGCCTGGAACTCCAGCTGAAATTGAATAGAAACAACATTCCGTTTACCTATAGTACTCTCACAACCAACATTTTGCATATTTTGTGTAACCAAAACTACGAAGGTCTCGAATATGAAGAAAGAACCTTACCAAATAACTTGTCAACCGACCCACTTGCCAATTATTTGGGTGGTCCCAAGCAAGTGAGATACTTGAGCTGGTGGTTTCAACTGCCCGGAAGTTTCGCGGTTTGCCAGGAGTTGCTGAAAGAAATGCTTCATTTTAGTTGTACACCATATAGGCCCTGGAGGTGGAGAGAACTGAGAAATGGGTCTTTGGGATTGCTTGGAGTGCATTTCTGCACGGATCGTACCAAGCACGGTTGTTCCAAGTACAAGTGCTGTCATCGCAAAATACCTCTGGGTTTCCTTCTGTTTAAGCGGGTGATCCACTCTTGCGATATTGGCTTGAGGCGGGGTTGCGTTCCCTTGCGATCACCTTATATGGCAATCGGAAGTCCTAAGGTGATCGTAAGGGATCGCAACCCCGTCTCAAGCCAAAATGGCAACAGTGGGTCACCCGCTTTAGGCTCTAGGGTCGTATTCATAAAGCGGTTCTATCGCCGTTAGAACCGTCTTAGGCAGGTGTAATGTTACAGTATGAGAATGCCCCCCGTATAATGACACTGCCCGCTTTATTGTGTGGCGGACACTCAAATACAGAAAGGCATGTTTATCAGTGCCTCCCCTGTTGTCGGGTCGCGGCTTATTCCGTCAGTCTTTTGTTGGGGGGCATTGACAAACGGGGGGCAGTGAAAAACATTACACCTGTTTTCAACCACTGCACTTGGAACCAAGACGGTTCTAACTAGAACCGCTTTATGAATACGACCCTTATATTTGGTGAGAGATCGATGAATCCAAGAAACTTACCAGTCGCGAAATCGTCTGTAGTGATTACACCAGATACGTTGCCATAGCGGCCATCTTTTTCCCGTGCCTGTACCCTGAACACGTATACCTTAGTGGGATCCTCTACGGTAATCTCGGCAGGTGGTGCAGTAGGACCTCGAGGCGCGGAAACTTCGGCCTGGTTCCAAGCGATCAAGGCCGCATGTGGTGCGTCGTAATAAAAGATTCTGTAGCTCACAATCGTAATGGGTCGCCATGCTCCTCTCTGCGGTGGTGCGGTGAACGACACCAGGTACTTCGTCTGAGACGATCCGCGTGTTACACGGATCCCTCGTGGCGGTCCCAATCCTGGAAGAACAAACAAAAAAACAGAAGTTCATGTTTTCCATCCCTATCCGCCTCCCGGCGGTAGCTGGAACCCCCCCTTCTGAATGCATCAAGACCTTTCTATTAATTTCGCTATGTATCACCAATTGCAGTTCCTGCTTCATGACCACTTACTTCCGGTTTCCGCTAAATATGTCTTCTTTTTACTCCATGGGCCGAATCTTCCATTGGCGAAGACTCGAACGCGGAAGTCGTAGTCAAAACTCTTGGTCACTTGTGCGAGCTTGATAGTTCTCCGCCTTCCTACCGTCTGTAGTCTGAAATCGAGCTGTGGGATGCTTTTCTGGGAGTACTGAATCTGTTGAAATTTAAAAAGTAGAAGACGTTTACTCACTGAGGTTTTAATGTAAAATGGTCCTTTTTCCCCAATACTTTGTGTTTTTAAAAGGCTTCCGATAATTCCTCGGTGCGGAATCTTGTTGTCCGAATTCACCTGTACAGGATTACATTACCTCATATTTGGTCACATTGACTCCACTCGGTGGACCCCAATTCACGTGCAGTGGATTCTCAACTATAACTCCATTGCTGAGATGCGTTGACGACCACACATACATCGAGGACACTATTGGCCCCTGGGCTGTAAAGAAAACCAGTCGGTAGCTTCAAAAGCGTTGAAGAATCTTGCCTGCGATTTGTAAAATTTCACTGCAGAGCCAGACAAAATAGAGAAATTGGAAGCAATTTCTGGTTTCTGGATGCATGTGATGTAATGTACAGTTTACTTTGTTTGGCGCATCCCCCCGCGGTTTGCAGAGAGAGGATCTGGCGACAATGGCCTGATGAGACGCTAGGGCAACATCTTATGGGACAATCGAAGGCTGAGGCTGCGACTAGCAGGAAACCGCGGATGGTGCCGTATTCGGCGTGGCATTGATAATCGAGTATACATGTAGATGGAGGAACGGCGGAACTCCGATATCCAACGGACGGGTCTAAATGGTACGCTTACCGTTTTCTTCCTCACAGTCCGCTTGAATCGGCAGGAAATTGCAGCAAAAGACTCCAAAAAGGAGCAAGAAAAGAACGGGAGTGGACGCCATCTCGGTTGAATGCCGAATGCAGATTTGCCAGTAGTTGTGACCAATTATCCACAAACGAGGTGGATGTTAAAGGCACCATTCTCCCGCTTATTATACTTTCTTCAAATACATGTATATGTAGTACGTCCCATTCCAGTTGTGCAACCATTTTTACCCCTTACGTGTCCAGACTGGTCAGATTTTATCTACCCATTCAGACATCCGGTGGGAGGCAGCCTGCCACTTTGGACACGAGGGGTATTTTGTGCATGCAATGCATGATGAATTCTTTTGACAAACATCGCTCCAGATGAACGCATATCGACTTGATTACTGGCAAAGACATCGACTTGCGGCTGCCAAAAATTGTCTTGGCAGAATCTCACAAGTTTATATAGGTTTTGAATTTCGAATACGAAAGAAAATTTAACATTCAATGCCCTATTTCTGTGTTAATCTTCTCTCATTATACGACTAATTGCACGCAATCACAAACAAGCAATTACTGATAAAATCTGTATCAATGTTAGATTTCCGTCTCGTTATAAATCATCGCAGGAAAATTGTGATTCTGTAACTTGACCTGTTGGATAACCCCTATCCCAAGTGTGGCTTTCCTTCCTGTCACATCCAGAAAACGTATTTAATCATTGTAAATTGGTACAGCAATCCTCCTCCCACTGCATCGCTTTTATCTTGCTCCTTTTCATGCACATGTACCAAAGCTCTGCGATGGGAGGATGCAGAAAATGACCAATAAGCGTCACTTGTGCCAAACTAGCTAGTCAATCAGTGACCCGCTTTCAGACCACTTTGGGACCAATGAACACAGGAACAACTTTTTTGTCAGCAAAATAGGTATTTGTATACAATATGTACGGTAGGCCAACTGTGAAATAAAGTTTTTATCGCGCCAAAATACGAAAATCGTACCAGGCAAATCGTACAAGATAGGAATTACACGTACTAGATACATGTATATATGTTGTGATGGTAATTATTTAGTAATGTACTTAACACGCGAACATCACATCATCAGACAGACTATTTAGCAATAAACGGGTCGCCAATTTACTCGTTACGAGCTGTTGGGACATGATGATGTCATTCGGCTGTCAAGAAGTGAAGATGTATGGTTATTTTGGCTAGGATTTGATCCGACCTGGGATACGACCACCTGATAATGACCACACAAGAAATCAGTGCGGAAATAGAACGATTCAGGCCTATTAGTTTCAGCGCCAAGACGAGATGCTGAATGCTGTTGTTGTTCACTGGTGTTGTTGTCGTTGTTGTTATTGTTGTGGTGTTGTTGCTTCATGTTCGAGCAGCTAGAGCACTGCTTCTGGTCATCTGAATGACTGCAATCTTTGTACAACCATGCTGAAGCTCAGGGGCCTGATTCACAAAGCACACTTAAGCCTAAGTGTGATCTTAGTGTACTCTTAACTATTGTGTGGGGATTTATGAACAATAGTTAAGAGTACACTAAGACCACACTTAGCCTAAGTGTGCTTTGTGAATCAGGCCCCAGGTCATTTCACTCTACTCTATTGCCTCCCTTAATTGATAAACGACTAATGACCCTGTTTTGAGAGGATGTTGTTGTACAATTCAAGGGTGTAAGGTCGAAATGGTCAGAAAATGCATTAGCTGGTGACGCTGATGGGCTTCGGAATGGTCTAATGGAAAGGCATCCCCTAGAGACAAGACTGGGTTTTACTATGACGATATTGGGGAGCTTTTTCATGGTACGTCATAGGCTATGTAAAAAGGTAACACATTTACTTTACTTCTGTCATAAAGCCATAGTTCGTAACCTTTTAGCCCCATCGGAAAGCCTCGTGCTTTGACAATTCAACATGGAATACTGAAAATTGCATCTGTGCAGTATATGCGAGCATAATGGGCTAACATCATTAAGCCCAGACTAAAAAGGCAATCAACGAGTCGTTAAGTTAATGGTAACATACTAGTTGGTGAAGGTTCCGGTTCGTGACAGTCATGACATCCTGACGGGTATTTACAAATAAAGCAGTTTCAGAGTCATGAAGATTGCTACATCAGCGTTTCGACGAAAGTTGCTTTGTAGCTTGGAACTCATTGCCTACCAAATGATTGCTCGTTGAGGGGGTCAAAATAACTTTCTCGAACGAGATTCTGTTATAGAGACGTCTGAAGTGGACAGACAGCTGTTACGAGATCCGACATCGGCCGGAGGGTGAAATGAAAGTCCGAGTACTATTTCAGCGATATTTGGCCCAGTTCCACAGCCGATTGGCTGTTTTCACGGAGAACGGAAGCCTGACTGATATGAAGAGCACACGCCGAACCATGCGATTTATTTTTGCTGCATGAATCCGCGCCCAATAGTCAAAATAATTGAAGGTTGTTTTATCATTTACCATCCATAGAAGAATCAGATCGCAACATCTGCTTATCAATCATATCATGATTGTCATCAGCCTATCTCTTTGAATAAAAGGCCTGTTTGCTTTCACTGTGGTGCACATGTGTGCATGACATGTACATACATTACATGTACATGCATATCTTCACATCTGCATTATGCGTACAAGGCGCATTTACTGAGATGAAAGCACCAAACAGATGTTTTCAGCGTACAGTACTGGTGGCAGTCGATGAAGTCATCCTAGTCTCATGGGCTTGTTCGCTGAGAATTATCCATTATTAATAAAACACCGATTATACGCATAGTGCTTTTTCCTTGCCTCCAAGCACACCACTGGACACCAATATAAATGGCACTTTTATTGAACGGAGAGGAGGCTCTTCCTTGGGAATTCCTTTCATCATTCGATACCGTTCCTCATTGATTACACATGAGGCTGCTTCTTGTAATTCGTCAACGATCGTCGACTGGCTATCGAACTCGTGCCTGCTTTTGCTGATGGAATCTCCTTCCTATTACCTTTTTGATCAATGGCACTGGTGTGCTATTTCAAGGATGTTGATCCAAAATTCGACTGCTAGCGGAGTCACTGGTTGCTTGGTGAACGTACTTGGTCGCCTGAATGAAATGGAGATCATGTTAGCATAGTGTCATTGAAGTGCTTGTACCTTTGGGCTGTCGTTGCTGTTGTCCGTCGTTTGAATTGTGTCAAACTCTGGAGTCATTGGATACAAAGTGCTTGTTTTGTGAATAACCCATTGGATAAGTGGACGTTTCTAAGGAGGCCAGTTTCTTAAGTAAAGGTAAGTGCTGTTGGAAGTCATAGTGGTAAACCGATGTTTGTGGTTAGGAGATGTCGTATTCCAGGTTCTCCGGCAACGTCGTAATCCTCGTCTATCTAGGGTCTCGCGCAACGACAGTGTGTACATGTGTTGCGTTTTCAAGAATGTATGTGGTACTTATTTTTTAATGTTGGCCTACTACTAGGCGCAATTCTACTGCAGTCTCACTAAGGTCGATCATGTTGTGGAACGTTCACTGATTCCTTTTTGTGATCTTAGGAAAGTGTTCGCCACTTTCAGCCGCACAATTTCGTTATCTATATCCCACGGGCTGAAGTCGTCACTAGATTTATAGCCGGTAATTCTGTAGCCGTCGAATTGCTATTTCCCATATCATGCAATGTTAATACGTTATGGCCAACAATGCTTAACTGTGCACGAGATACCGTTATCGTGGGTACTGCGATGTTTAGTTGTGAAGCGAGGATGCGGTAGACTCGTCTGCATGCGTATACCGTGGAAAATACTGCAGAATGGAATGAATGGAGCAGCCTGCCTTCCTTTGACGAAATTTCTGTTGGATGTCATTTCAAACATACTGAATTTGGATCATCGTCTAGGGCACCGTGCTTTTACCAGTACTGAAACAAAATATTGAATTGTGGAAATTAATAAGAGACGATACAATTTTCGAAACTTTACAAAAGCAGACACAGTCCAGAACAGGTTAATTCTTAATGTGGACATTTGTTTTTGAATCTCCATTACCAGTGCCTCCCGTCGTCTGCTCGTAATTTCCCTCGAGAAATACGTTGAGACCTCTAAATTCAGCCCCAGCGTTATCTTCAGTGAAAGATAACCCTTACTCTTAGTGAAAATAAGACGGTCTGGTCAGAACCATTCTTTGTTGTCTTTCTGCAGTACCTTTATCTCAAAAAGATGCTTTTTGTTGTGGTAATCGCTATCACATCAACAAAACGTTGACGACGAGTGAAAAACGCTGTACAACGATGCCCGCAGATATCATTGGCCATGGTCAATAAACCAGAAAAGAACTATAATAGCAACTAAAATAGTATAGCAATTTATCATCATTTTCCTTGCCATTAACTCACAGGGTGTCACAAAATTACTTCGAGTGTGAATTTTAGGCACTCAATGACATGGGGAGGCACTTGTTACCAGTAAATGAATGTTCTATGGGAATGAACTATTTTCAATTACCTTCGAAAGTAAGGTAAATCACTGAAATTGACATCCTTTTGCTGCCGTACTGTTTATCCAGCTCGATAGCAATGGATTCCATTGAGAATTCTTCGGAACATCATAGCTGCATTTTTTCGCAGTTAGTTCCGATGTACGAGATGTTTATCTTTTATTTAACAGTTATTTTTTCCATGTTGTAGGTTCGCACATGTCCAGCAGCACCTTGCTCTGGAAACTGGGAAACAACGAACGGACGCAATAGCACGAATAAACTACATACGAGTGTCCATATTGATTCAAGCAGCATTAGGGCGAGGCTGGCAATAAAGGTGAAACAATAGATTGGGTTTGGATACCTTGGGACAAGGTTGAAATGTGGTGTACTTAAGTAGAGGCGACGACTTTTGCTGAAGGAATAAAATTATTTGTGAGGATCAGACTGCTTCATCGGTGCCTAGCAGCCTGGATAGCACCTGCGCGACTGGTGTTCGTTCGATTAAGTACCGGCCGGCTGTTGACGCAGCGAGGTATCAAATGGCGTTGGCAGTATGTGAAAAAGTCATCGTAATTGGTCCCATTGGTTCTTCGGTAAAGACATCGACCCTTCATTGAAATGATCCATCGTAGAGCAGAGGCGGGACTCATAACGGATTCCTGACCACTCGTCGAATACAGGAAAACTGGAGAAATAAATGGTGACGATATTGGATTCGTCTTTTTTCCATGGATCTCTCTCACGACCTTCCTGCAAAAAACGTTTGCGTAGTTTGTTAACGACATTGGTTTTGCTATTGAGCATACAAATTGCACGATGCTTGTGGTCAGTGGACGCCAGGGGGTGATTTACTGCCTCGTCCGTTTTGTCATTCAGTGACCAGGCCGGGATGTGGTCACTTTCGACTTCATTTTAACCAACAGGAGGTACGGTGGTGCTGACAACAAACAAGACAACAGAACTCATGCAGCGAATACTGATCATCATTTGCTTTGAGTTTCCTTTTTCTCAAAAAGCCTTTCGTTACAATCGTAAGCGGACGGTGATCAGGAGTTCGAGATTTGGAATGCATTTATAAACTGGAAACTCCTGAGTGGCATTGCAAATCAGTCATCCTCTTGATTAAAGGATTCTTTTTCACTGTGATGGCTTTGGACGTGACGTTATCGGGATCGTAACAGCACATTTTTTTTTTATTTTTCTGGTTGACGAGTGTCGTTGTGGCGTAAGAATGAGGCCGACTCTCCATGAGATAAAACTCGGATGATTGTCAGAATAAAGGTCCTTGCGATTGGAAGACTCCTATCTGGTACCCTTTTTTTCTGAGTTAATGCTTGTTGGAAGAACATTGCACTATTCAAGCAGTGCACTTTCCTTGGTGTTGTTGTTCTTAAACTGAATCAGAGAGAAGCAACTTGCAAGAACGATAAAAAGGAGATAGTTTATTCCGAAATTAAATCTGACCCAACAACTGAGCCTCTTACTCAGCCAACTCTGAAATGAATATCAGACAGGTGCAGTGGTAAGCTATGTGGTAGCTCTATACGTGACCCCGGCGTAGCCTACCACTACCAATGTTTCCACTGAACTCTTAGTTGATTGAATCGCAACGAGTGGTTCTTCAGACAAAGCTTTTCGGTGGCACCAAACGATTTCGTTCGCCAATCGGCCTTATGCTCATCTCCGAGTAGATCGTCAGGTGTATTTCATATATCGACCGTACAGGTGCTAAAAATCATTTTTTTGCATGAAACTTTGACTTCCGCAAGAACGTTGCAGGCTGCCTGGTGCGTGACGTTTTGTCTAACAAGCCCTGGTATCTTAGATACGTCTTCAAGAAGATAGTGAAACAATGGATATTAACACATCGAAAACACAAAACAGTAGGCGGCCACCAGCTGTTTCGTTCGCCTTGCACTTCATCGATAGTTCTCCTGACGATAGCAACCCCGGCTTCTGCCCAGATTCAGTGGAGTCTTTAAGTACTGGAAACAGTATCAACGCAAAGACTGCACTTCTTGGCTATGATATGGACGAAAGGAGGGATACCACAGACCCGGAGGACGTCGCCATTTCAAGGGATACGGAAGAAACAAACGTATTCAACGGGGAAGGCCCGCAGGTTCAGGAAGATTGTGCTCAAAACGCCCAAAATGGGAAAAACGACATTACAGACAGTAATCTTAAGCCTCGAAAGGAGAGAGACAAACCAAAGCCTTGTCTCAAAAAGCAACAATCATTTGATTTGGACGGGCCACTTCCACCAGAGGCAGAGTATGTAGGGAATATAGATTCAATAAATAATAGGAGACAACAGTGTATACGGACTTTCTTCACCTTTATATACATTTTATTGGCCGTTGTTGCTGTTGTGTTCACGTACGCTCTCATATATGATTTGGTCAATTCCATGAACAATCCCGTACGTTCTATACACTTCTCGGCTGTGGAGAAGTACGACGCGCCAGGTAAGTCTTCTTTATTTCCTATGATAATGTTGTGAGATTTATTGGACGATCAAGTGGCAATTGTCTCAAACATAGGTTAGATTCTATTAGCAGTTGCCTGATCATGTGCTACGCTTTACGAAGTGTTCATAGTGGATGCCGCCTCCGTCACCGAGATAAAAGCTCCGATTGAATCTACTTCCATCATTACCATCGTCATCATCATCAGCAGCAGTAGCAGTAGCAGTAGCAGTAGCAGTAGCAGCATTTCCCTCAACCATATCGACATAAGCCTAGTTGGCCCTTCTTTGTAACCAGCAGTTGCCTGATCATAGTGCTGAAACGCTTAAAGCGCTTATCGTGAATACTGCCTGGTCACGTTGCTAAACCTTCGGTTGAATTACTTCCATCAGCATCATCCTTTACAAAAATTCCATTAATTTCCGCTGCCCTTTATGCTGCACTTTGCGACTGCGGTGATGTCCACGAGAGATAAAAATCATTTAATAGCCTCGACGTGTGTGACAACCACTGCAACAGAACTCATAATCTGTGCATTTTTCGTAGGCAGTGTAACAATCGGTACACCGGTACACCGGAATTGACTATCTTGCTTCTCTGTCGACGATTTACCCCACCATCGATGTTTCTAGCAAAGATGTTAAACTCTGCAAATCGTAGGCCCGGCCAATTTATCAAGCCTATAGGTCCCATGAGACAAATAACATTCACTTGTATCGAATCCAATTTTTCTAGCTCCGCAAAATACATCAAACGATCTAGTCTTCATAGTTAGATATCCATTCCCCTGAAAAAAATCGTCCAACTGCTCTTTGATGTTAGAGAAACTGCTATTCGTTGGTTAAGTTCCCCATTATTTTACGAGGTAATGGTGTATATACGCCCGTCGGGATGTTATTAACCAAGGATCATGAGTGATGTATGTCCCGTGGGGTGAAGGCAAGACGAAGATTCACACGAAACCCTCATTAACATCAATTCGAAGTATCTATCCCGACATTATGTCACTCAGATCAGCTCATCGAGTTTGATATACATGTACTTACAAACTTTTTTTTATGATGTAGTTAAGATGATCTGGCTAAGTTGTCGAGTTCGACTAAAGAACCCACAATCCCGCACAGCAACTGACATCTCCATTCCTCTATCGAGTACATTCTGAGTATATTGGAATCTCGCTATCACTTCACAGTCAACCATGCTCCCACTCAGCTACTTGTACCATATTGTAGGCAGTTGTTGGTTCCATTTCTTCCAAGATCAGATAAATAGGAGGAGAAGTGGTAATTGTTCTTTGCTGAAGATACATACTAGCTGTTGAGAAAATTTGCGAAGGTTGAGAGGGAAGGCATGAAATTTTAATGGAATCAATACTTTCAGTGGCGAATGA
The DNA here is from genome assembly GCA_002633025.1 of Notospermus geniculatus. Classification (NCBI taxonomy): domain Eukaryota; kingdom Metazoa; phylum Nemertea; class Pilidiophora; order Heteronemertea; family Lineidae; genus Notospermus; species Notospermus geniculatus. Next base: position 369,657 of record NMRB01000173.1, on the reverse strand, counting down.
AACGATTCAATGTCTTGCAAGTACTTTTTGGGTGTCGCTGAAAACGACTTGACATAGCTCATCTCATCTTGAAGATTAGCAAACTTCAGAACTTCCGCCACTTATTTAATGGGCTAAAAGGAGGACGATGCCTCGAGAGGAACTAAAATATCAGTAAAACCTGAAACCATCAGACAGCATTGCGTTGGGCTACATGTAGTTTTTTCACAGCATATACGATGTTAACCAGCAATCACTTCCCAACTAAAGCTTGTAATGCAGCTGGATTTATGATGCTTTTTATCTGTGTGATAGATTACCGAGCATGATGTAGCTCATCTAAAGAACTTGCTATACTCGAAAGCAATGTTGGTGGTGAAGATGCAAGTGCTGCTCGTTTTAATAAACAACAAGCCTAACAACGGTTCGCTGGTGTTAGGCCAAGAGGCATGTGTGAATCAGTCAGCGTCATCATCAATGGCCAGAAGGACCAGGCTTGCATGAAGCGGGACGCTATGGTATTTATTATGGTGACCTTTTTCATACAACACACACGATCGATGTACACATCATACACCGCTACCCCAGTGCTCGCGAGTTCAAATCTACGCATTTGATATCTTAGCTATCAATTAGCTATATCAATTAGGCATGGAAACTGTTGCTACACATAAAAGAATGAGTTGAAGCATGGTACACGTACCTTACCTGATGAAGAGTTAATGGCATACAGCGCGTCGAACTTCTCAAGTGATGAAAAGGATGGCGGCGGCCATCATGTGTCGCTGAGATCATGTATTACGTGATTCAACATGACCAATCAGAAGGCGTCCTCAACAATAACGTCGAAAGTTTCTCAAAAAAATCGTACAAAAACCACGAAGCCGGTGAAATAATCCAGATTTCTTTATTCGGGACACGATTTAACCCCAGATGGTTTGAATATGCATCAATAGCCAAACGATTACGTGAGAGGAAAAGGGCGAAAACCGGGGATAAAATTGAACGATGCTAAAAGTGTGATGATTTTAGTGATGAGACTGCCTGAAGGCCAGCCCATCAGATTGGTCATGTAGTATACACTACATGTACATCCAACGTACATGTACATGTAGGCCTACGTACCGATACATGCACTGTACATGCACTTGTGGTTGTGCAAATAGATGTAATGGCTGTAATTCCTCTACTTCAGTGTCTGTGTCAGTCGGGTTCGTGCTACAAGTGGTCATAATCGAACGACTGCTTCAATCAAATCATGTCGAATACGTTAAACGTAGTTTCTACTTGATTCTGTTGTATGGATGCGGCGTGTGCGCGTGCGGGGGCGTACACCATCTCTCCGAAGAAATATCGGTGAAGGTGGAATATTGTATTTGATTTCTTATTGGTAAATAGAATCTTAGTAATGAACGGCTGGCGAAACAAAAAGTATACTATAATATTTCCTAGGGCTTCTTTGCAGGTGTACACCTGATGAATTCTGGAAAACAATTGTTCTTCGTAATCTCTACATATTCACCTTGATCAGTTCTGACAGAGGTGAACTAAGGTCGTGAAGGTAAATTGGTTTTGCATTCCAACTTTCCTGTTGAGATCCAGATTTACTGGTGTGGGGTTGGCAAAGGCCATGGTAACATTGGCATCCAATTGTTAGCTTTAAAAACACGATAAAATTCGTGTAATAACACCAGTAGGTGATTTATGTAGTAAGTTCGCAGTAGGTTATACCATTGTCATGCTGACATAAACAACTCAATCACTAGACTTGGAGGCAGTTACATTCAGTCGGCTGTACCAATAAAAGGAAGGCTTCTGGTGCCACAGTGTAGAGAAACTTTCGCTAAAACTGCAGCCTGCTTGGGGGAAAGACTGAGAAATGGGAAAACTGCGGCACCGGCTGAAAGCTCTACATCTTCTCCATTCCATATAATGGGCCCAGTAGTCTCGTTGTCTGTTCGCTATTATTTGTCAATGTACTAAGGAGACGGTGAACAAAAAAGAGATCGCTGTACGATGTTTTTAGTTGCACGATTACGCATACAAGTTTTATACGCATACTTAAGAAGCATGACCGATTTCCCTGTGTCCACGTTGTGGGTCACTATCGTTAGACTACTCGCAGGAACCATCTTTTTTGAAGATGGGGATTTGGCCTAGTGGTTAGTGCTGGCGATTGATGCCTAATGCGATTGCGAGGGTCCGTGGGTTTGGTAGGAAGCGATGTATTTCACCTTAGAAACCCGATTCTATTTCATGTTTTCATTCATGTTTTCAATTAATGTTCTCATGTTCTTGTCCTGTTTGCCTTGCCGATACTGGTTTACTTGTTTCCTTAAGATTACATTATCCCAAGGGAATAATCATACAAATTGTATAACATCGATCACGTTTATCAAATTTGAGCCAAGGCCATCAGACAACCCGAATTATGGTCATAAACAGTTATCAATTACACCGGGGACACCATGATGTCAACCCTTTGTCTCCTGACCCTCATTTCGGTTTCCCTTGGTGCCACTATCCCTAATGATGGCAACGCAAGCGAAGACCTCGTGATGCTTGCAAAAGAGGTGAAACTCACGTTTTTTGTCGAAGCATTGACCGTGACCGGGATGGCAGACATGCTGGCATCGGGAGGTGGGCCCATTCATATGTATTACGATTATCCATCTATAGCGATTTATAGATTACCGGTACGTGGTACCGTGTTAATGCTGTCGTCGGCTTCCATTTGTCTGCTTCCGGTGTCAGATATTGGTAAAAACATCATTTTGTTTTTGTTTTCTACCTGCCATGGCGTTATCTATCAGCTCCGTGCTGTAACGTTCTTTGTTTACGAGCTATAACACCCTATAACATATGGTGAAAATATGCCAATTCAAGCTTTTTTAACAGCGGCGAGGTCGCTTGTACTTCTGTACATTTGAAATCCGTGGTTTCCCTGGAACAGAGGTCAATTCACGGTGTTTGCACCAAGTGATGAAGCCTTCGCAATAATCCCAGTCAGAGGGAGGCTGGCGCTACCGACAGAGTTTGGAAAAACTCTATTTGGTAGCACACTGTATCGGCTACTATATTATGAAATCTGTATACTAGATTATGATATTCCCATCAGGGATAGTTCGGTGATAATAAATTTTGAATCGTGAACACCAACATTTCCACTGCGCCGCCATGTGAAAGTTGCTTTGTAGCTTGGAACTCATTGCCTACCAAACGATTGCTCGTTGAGGGGGTCAAAATAACTTTCTCGAACGAGATTCTGTTATAGAGACGTCTGAAGTGGACAGACAGCTGTTACGAGATCCGACATCGGCCGGAGGGTGAAATGAAAGTCCGAGTACTATTTCAGCGATATTTGGCCCAGTTCCACAGCCGATTGGCTGTTTTCATGGAGAACGGAAGCCTGACTGATATGAAGAGCACACGCCGAACCATGCCATTTATTTTTGCTGCATGAATCCGCGCCCAATAGTCAAAATAATTGAAGGTTGTTTTATCATTTACCATCCATAGAAGAATCAGATCGCAACATCTGCTTATTAATCATATCATGATTGTCATCAGCCTATCTCTTTGAATAAAAGGCCTGTTTGCTTTCATTGTGGTGCACATGTGTGCATGACATGTACATACATTACATGTACATGCATATCTTCACATCTGCATTATGCGTACAAGGCGCATTTACTGAGATGAAAGCACCAAACAGATGTTTTCAGCGTACAGTACTGGTGGCAGTCGATGAAGTCATCCTAGTCTCATGGGCTTGTTCGCTGAGAATTATCCATTATTAATAAAACACCGATTATACGCATAGTGCTTTTTCCTTGCCTCCAAGCACACCACTGGACACCAATATAAATGGCACTTTTATTGAACGGAGAGGAGGCTCTTCCTTGGGAATTCCTTTCATCATTCGATACCGTTCCTCATTGATTACACATGAGGCTGCTTCTTGTAATTCGTCAACGATCGTCGACTGGCTATCGAACTCGTGCCTGCTTTTGCTGATGGAATCTCCTCCCTATTACCTTTTTGATCAATGGCACTGGTGTGCTATTTCAAGGATGTTGATCCAAAATTCGACTGCTAGCGGAGTCACTGGTTGCTTGGTGAACGTACTTGGTCGCCTGAATGAAATGGAGATCATGTTAGCATTGTGTCATTGAAGTGCTTGTACCTTTGGGCTGTCGTTGCTGTTGTCCGTCGTTCGAATTGTGTCAAACTCTGGAGTCATTGGATACAAAGTGCTTGTTTTGTGAATATACCCATTGGATAAGTGGACGTTTCTAAGGATGCCAGTTTCTTAAGTAGATCTAAGGTAAGTGCTGTTGGAAGTGGTAAACCGATGTTTGTCGTTAGGAGATGTCGTATTCCTCGTCTATATTATAGGTTCTCCGGCAACGTCGTAATCCTCCTCTATCTATAGGGTCTCGCGCAACGACAGAATAGATACATGTAGATGTGTACATATGTGTTGCGTTTTCAAGAATGTACGTGGTGCTTATTTTTTAATGTTGGCCTACTACTAGGCGCAATTCTACTGCAGTCTCACGAGTCACTAAGGTCGATCATGTTGTGGAACGTTCACTGATTCCTTTTTGTGGTCTTAGGAAAGTGTTCGCCACTTTCAGCCGCACAATTTCGTTATCTATTATCCCACGGGCTGAAGTCGTCACTAGATTTATAGCCGGTAATTCTGTAGCCGTCGAATTGCTATTTCCCATATCATGCAATGTTAATACGTTATGGCCAACAATGCTTAACTGTGCACGAGATACCGTTATCGTGGGTACTGCGATGTTTAGTTGGTGAAGCGAGGATGCGGTAGACTCGTCTTCATGCGTATACCGTGGAAAATACTGCAGAATGGAATGAATGGAGCAACCTGCCTTCCTTGACGAAATTTCTGTTGGATGTCATTTCAAACATACTGAATTTGGATCATCGTCTAGGGCACCGTGCTTTTACCAGTACTGAAACAAAATATTGAATTGTGGAAATTAATAAAGCCCAGTTCACACTGCCACGATTCCGACCACGATGCCTCTACGAAATGCTTTCGTGGTGTTCCTATAGGCTTCGTGATGCCTTCCTACAGACTTCTTGTTTTTCGTGATAATCCGCACCCATTGTAACACTAAGGCCACGATCCCTCTACGAAAATATTTCAGAGGATTCGTAGAGGCATCGTGGTCGGAATCGTGGCAGTGTGAACTGGGCTTTAGAGACGATACAATTTTCGAAACTTTACAAAAGCAGACACAGTCCCGAACAGGTTAATTCTTAAGCCCAGTTCACACTGCCACNTGCTCATCTCCGAGTAGATCGTCAGGTGTATTTCATATATCGACCGTACAGGTGCTAAATCATTTTTTTGCATGAAACTTTGACTTCCGCAAGAACGTTGCAGGCTGCCTGGTGCGTGACGTTTTGTCTAACAAGCCCTGGTATCTTAGATACGTCTTCAAGAAGATAGTGAAACAATGGATATTAACACATCGAAAACACAAAACAGTAGGCGGCCACCAGCTGTTTCGTTCGCCTTGCACTTCATCGATAGTTCTCCTGACGATAGCAACCCCGGCTTCTGCCCAGATTCAGTGGAGTCTTTAAGTACTGGAAACAGTATCAACGCAAAGACTGCACTTCTTGGCTATGATATGGACGAAAGGAGGGATACCACAGACCCGGAGGACGTCGCCATTTCAAGGGATACGGAAGAAACAAACGTATTCAACGGGGAAGGCCCGCAAGTTCAGGAAGATTGTGCTCAAAACGCCCAAAATGGGAAAAACGACATTACAGACAGTAATCTTAAGCCTCGAAAGGAGAGAGACAAACCAAAGCCTTGTCTGAAAAAGCAACAATCGTTTGATTTGGACGGGCCACTTCCACCAGAGGCGGAATATGTAGGGAATATAGATTCAATAAATAATAGGAGACAACAGTGTATACGGACTTTCTTCACCTTTATATACATTTTATTGGCCGTTGTTGCTGTTGTGTTCACGTACGCTCTCATATATGATTTGGTCAATTCCATGAACAATCCCGTACGTTCTATACACTTCTCGGCTGTGGACAAGTACGACGCGCCAGGTAAGTCTTCTTTATTTCCTATGATAATGTTGTGAGATTTATTGGACGATCAAGTGGCAATTGTCTCAAACATAGGTTAGATACTTCTATTAGCAGTTGCCTGATCATGTGCTACGCTTTACGAAGTGTTCATAGTGGATGCCGCCTCCGTCACCGAGATAAAAGCTCCGATTGAATCTACTTCCATCATTACCATCGTCATCATCATCATCAGCAGCAGCAGTAGCAGTAGCAGTAGCAGTAGCAGTAGCAGTAGCAGTAGCTGCATTTCCCTCAACCATATCGACATAAGCCTAGTTGGCCCTTCTTTGTAATCAGCAGTTGCCTGATCATAGTGCTGAAACGCTTAAAGCGCTTATCGTGAATACTGCCTGGTGACGTTGCTAAACCTTCGGTTGAATTACTTCCATCAGCATCCTTTACAACAATTCCATTAATTTCCGCTGCCCTTTATGCTGCACTTTGCGACTGCGGTGATGTCCACGAGAGATAAAACTCATTTACATGTAATAGCCTCGACGTGTGTGACAACCACTGCAACAGAACTCATAATCTGTGCATTTTTCGTAGGCAGTGTAACAATAGGTACCGGTACACCGGAATTGACTATCTTCCTTCTCTGTCGACGATTTACCCCACCATCGATGTTTCTAGCAAAGATGTTACACTCTGCAAATCGTAGGCCCGGCCAATTTATCAAGCCTATAGGTCCCATGAGGCAAATAACATTCACTTGTATCGAATCCAATTTTTCTAGCTCCGCAAAATACATCAAACTGATCTAGTCTTCATAGTTAGATATCCATTCCCCTGAAAAAAATCGTCCAACTGCTCTTTGATGTTAGAGAAACTGCTATTCGTTGGTTAAGTTCCCCAGTATTTTACGAGGTAATGGTGTATATACGCCCGTCGGGATGTTATTAACCAAGGATCATGAGTGATGTATGTCCCGTGGGGTGAAGGCAAGACGAAGATTCACACGAAACCCTCATTAACATCATTCGAAGTATCTATCCCGACATATGTCACTCAGATCAGCTCATCGAGTTTGATATAGTTACAAACTTTTTTTATGATGTAGTTAAGATGATCTGGCTAAGTTGTCGAGTTCGACTAACAAAGAACCCACAATCACGCACAGCAACTGACATCTCCATTCCTCTATCGAGTACACTCTAAGCAGTATAGAATCTCGCTATCACTTCAGTCAACCATGCTCCCACTCTGCTACTTGTACAATATTGTAGGCAGTTGTTGTTGGTTCCATTTCTTCCAAGATCAGATAAATAGGAGGAGAAGTGGTAATTGTTCTTTGCTGAAGATACAAACCAGGGGCCTGATTCACAAAGCACACTTAGTGCTAAGTGTACTTAAACTCACTCTAAGCATACACGTAGCCGTTTGCGTGTTATTCACGAAGGACTCTTAAGATTACGTGAAGGCCTAAGATGTCTTAAAATCTACGTGTACTCAGGAGGTTCACGTAGTGCTTACTTAGTGCAGAGGACACGAAAGTTTGTTCCACCTACCTTTGGCGAGTGGCACTTTAGGCCACATAAAAAAAAGAAAGCTGGTGATCGTCCCCGCCCGACCCGCGAAAACGGGCCCGACCCCGTTTTTTTTTCAAAAAAAGTTTTCAAAAAATTTGTTTAAATTTTTTTTTCATCAAAAATAACTTTTTTTTCAATTTTTTGCCCCAAAACGTTCAAATTGCCTTTTTACATATATTTTGACCATTGACATCACTTGTTGTTCAGTTCATATCGCACCTGGGATACAAAGGACGCGATTTCACGGCATTTGGTTGTTACCATTGACTCATTCTTCATGCCAATTTACTGTAAAAAAATTTTTTTTTAAAAGCCTCCCCCTACCCACCTCCTCCCCGAGAAAAGGACGATCACCATTTTTTTATGTGGTCTTAGTTGAACTTGGAAATTGATCAAACCGCAGACAATGTTATACCACTTGTGTCAAGTTGACCAGCTGAGTTTGTACCACGCAAAGGGATTATAGGCCCGTTTAGACGACAAGCCACAAAACCACATTCAGATTCGATCCGATTGGATCTGATCGACCCGCATGGGGTCTCATTTGCATTTAGACGAGGTTCGAATGTGGTCTATGTGGTCCAATGCGATCCAATGTGGATTCAGGACCATTTTAAATCCACATTGGACTGCATTGTTGGGTAGCGTTTACAGGCAAGAGTTTTGAACCACAATCGGATTCGATCGGATCGCATGTGGATTTTTGCCTGTCATCTAAACGGCCCTTATACTACGTTTCCACGCTTCATTGAGAACCCAATTATCTTGATCGGTCCTTTTTCTTTTTCTGTGTGAGGTAGGGCCGTTCAGACGGATCGCATGTGGATTTTTGCCAGTCGTCTAAACGGCCCTCCTATTAGGGCCGTTTAGACCACAGGCAAAAATTCACATGCTATCCGATCGAATCCGATTGTGGTTCAAAACTCTTGCCTGTAAACGCTACCCAATGCGGTCCAATGTGGATTTAAACTGGTCCCGAATCCACATTGGACCGCACACGACAACATTCAAATCTCGTCTAAACGCAATTGCGACCCGATGCGGGTCGATGGGATCCAATCGGATCGAATCCCCGATCGGAAGTGACGTTACTCTATGGCACACAATGAAAATCCTATTGTAATGTAGGCCTACAATGCGGCTTATTCTGTCAATCGGTGACCTTTTGGGGGCACTGATCGGGGATTCTAAACTCGTTCCGGTAGCGTTTACACTCAATATTTTTGAAACATAATCGGATTCGTATGTGGATTTTTGCATGTCGTCTAAACGGCCCTAGTACTGCCAGCGAACGGGCGAAGTGATTAAATGGCGACGGGAACTGATTGCTCTCAGTTTGTATGCAGCAGGCCAAGGATTCCAGAGTGTTTTTAAATGTTTTCGCGGCAAAAATTTCTTCCCTTCGCTCGCATGTGTGTCCCCCATACTTTGAGTTTTGCGCTTTGCCCTTTTCCGTTTCCTATGTGAGTACGTGGTAGAAAAAGTAATTTTATTGTTGGTACCACAGATAAACATAGCGAACGGACAAGCGCAAACCGCAAAACGGAGAAGTGAATCTACTCTTCGTCCGTCTTAACGTAAGCTTACGTACACTTTGGGTTAGAGTGATCTAAGAGTGATCTAAGAATGTTTCGTGAATATAACTTACCAGTAGGGAGGTTTCGAAATCAAACGATAAACGTAAACTTTAACGACAACTTTATTTTTGTACCGAAAATATAGTGCAAAATCTGGTTAATGTGTAGTATGAAAAATAGCGTTGTCGTAAAGTTTTGGTTTATCGTTTGATTTCGAAACCTCCCCAGTGTCTAATCTTAAACGTAAACGTTCACTTAGAGCGTGCTAAGATAGCGAACTTACGTGTGCTTTGTGAATCAGGCCCCAGCTGTTGAGAAAATTTGCGAAGGTTGAGAGGGAAGGCATGAAATTTTAATGGAATCAATACTTTCAGTGGCGAATGAAACGATTCAATGTCTTGCAAGTACTTTTTCGGTGTCGCTGAAAACGACTTGACATAGCTCATCTCATCTTGAAGATTAACCGAACTTCAGAACTTCCGCCACTTATTTAATGGGCTAAAAGGAGGACGATGCCTCGAGAGGAACTAAAATATCAGTAAACCCATTGAAACCATCAGACAGCATTGCGTTGGGCTACATGTAGTTTTTTCACAGCATATACGATGTTAACCAGCAATCACTTCCCAACTAAAGCTTGTAATGCAGCTGGATTTATGATGCTTTTTATCTGTGTGATAGATTACCGAGCATGATGTAGCTCATNCAGATGGTTTGAATATGCATCAATAGCCAAACGATTACGTGAGAGGAAAAGGGCGAAAACCGGGGATAAAATTGAACGATGCTAAAAGTGTGATGATTTTAGTGATGAGACTGCCTGAAGGCCAGCCCATCAGATTGGTCATGTAGTATACACTACATCCAACGTACATGTACATGTAGGCCTACGTACCGATACACGGGGAGCGCGGTGGCATAATGGTTAGGGCTGTGGACTTGTGATCGGAAGATCGTGGGTTCGATCCCCGGCCGTGCCACTCTGTAACTCTCAACTGGCCTGAAATGTCCATCGTGTGCGCTATATTGTGGCTGCCCTTTGGTTTCTACAGAAAGGTTTCTGAATCATAGGCTGGGGTAATAATGTGTGAAGCGCTTAGAGAGCGTAATACGCTATGAAGCGCTATATAAGAACTCGCCATTAAGAACTCGCCATTATGCACTGTACATGCACTTGTGGTTGTGCAAATAGATGTAATGGCTGTAATTCCTCTGCTTCAGTGTCTGTGTCAGTCGGGTTCGTGCTACAAGTGGTCATAATCGAAAGACTGCTTCAATCAAATCATGTCGAATACGTCAAACGTAGTTTCTACTTGATTCTGTTGTATGGATGCGGCGTGTGCGCGTGCGGGGGCGTACACCATCTCTCGGAAGAAATATCGGTGAAGGTGGAATATTGTATTTGATTTCTTTATTGGTAAATAGAATCTTAGTAATGAACGGCTGGCGAAACAAAAAGTATACTATAATATTTCCTGGGACTTCTTTGCAGGTGTACACCTGATGAATTCTGGAAAACAATTGTTCTTCGTAATCTCTACATATTCACCTTGATCAGTTCTGACAGAGGTGAGCTGAGGTCGTGAAGGTAAATTGGTTTTGCATTCCAACTTTCCTGTTAAGATCCAGATTTACTGGTGTATATGGTTGGCTAAGGCCATGGTAACATTGGCATCCAATTGTTAGCTTTAAAAACACGATAAAATCGTGTAATAACACCAGTAGGTGATTTATGTACATGTAGTAAGTTCGCAGTAGGTTATACCATTGTCATGCTGACATAAACAACTCAATCACTAGAGTTGGAGGCAGTTACATTCAGTCGGCTGTACCAATAAAAGGAAGGCTTCTGGTGCCGCAGTGTATAGAGAAACTTTCGCTGAAGCTGCAGCCTGCTTTGGGGAAAGACTGAGAAATGGGAACACTGCGGCACCGGCTGAAAGTTCTACATCCTCTCCATTCCATATAATGGGCCCAGTAGTCTCGTTGTCTGTTCGCTATTATTTGTCAATGTACTATGGAGACGGTGAACAAAAAAGAGATCGCTGTACGATGTTTTTAGTTGCACGATTACGCATACAAGTTTTATACGCATACGTAAGAAGCACGACCGATTTGCCTGTGTCCACGTTGTGGGTCACTATATCGTTAGACTACTCGCAGGGTACTGATGGACGCCTCGTTTAACATAGGTCATTGAACCATCTTTTTTGAAGATGGGGATTTGGCCTAGTGGTTAAGGCGTGCTGCCCCTTAGTGCTGGCGATTGATGCCTAATGCGAGGGTCCGTGGGTTTGGTAGGAAGCGATGTATTTCACCTTAGAAACCCGATTCTATTTTATGTTTTCAGTTAATGTTCTCATGTTCTTGTCCTGTTTGCCTTGCCGATACTTGTTTTACCAGCATTTATTGGGAAGTGTTTCCTTAAGATTACATTATCCCAAGAGAATAATCATACAAATTGTATAACATCGATCACGTTTATCAAATTTGAGCCAAGGCCATCAGACAACCCGAATTATGGTCATAAACAGTTATCAATTACACCGGGGACGCCAGCATTATGATGTCAACCCTTTGTCTCCTGACCCTCATTTCGGTTTCCCTTGGTGCCACTATCCCTAATGATGGCAACGCAAGCGAAGACCTCGTGATGCTTGCAAAAGAGGTGAAACTCACGTTTTTTGTCGAAGCATTGACCGTGACCGGGATGGCAGACATGCTGGCATCGGGAGTGGGCCCATTCATATGTATTACGATTATCCATCTAGATAGCGATTTATAGATTACCGGTACGTGGTACCGTGTTAATGCTGTCGTCGGCTTCCATTTGTCTGCTTCCGGTGTCAGAAAACCAAACAGATATTGGTAAAAACATCATTTTGTTTTTGTTTTCTACCTGCCATGGCGTTATCTATCAGCTCCGTGCTGTAACGTTCTTTGTTTACGAGCTATAACACCCTCAACATATGGTGAAAATATGCCAATTCAAGCTTTTTTAACAACGGCGAGGTCGCTTGTACTTCTGTACATTTGATATCCGTGTTTTCCCGGGAACACAGGTCCCTTCACGGTGTTTGCACCAAGTGATGACATGATGAAGCGTTCGCAATAATCCCAGTCAGAGGGAGGCTGGAGCTACTACGGAACATTACTTGCCAATCTTCTGATGTACCACGTGGTTCCGAGGGCCTACAGACTATATAGCCAACTTCTCCAACGAACAGCTTATTCCGACTACATACTCGGATGTCGCTGGTGCTGCTCCTTTACAGATCAGGATCAACGGTACCCTGGGTTCAAAACAGGGGGTATAATGCCAAATCCAGGGAAATTATTCTTTTGCGTCAAACGCATGGATTGAGCAATACTTTCTGTTGTGTAACCAATAGAATTTGGAAAAACTCTATTGGTAGCACACTGTATACTGTATTATGAAAACTGTATACTAGATTATGATATTCCCATCAGGGATAGTTCGGTGATAATAAATTTTGAATCGTGAACACCAACATTTCCACTGCGCCGCCATGCAAGCCCGATGTGTGGTGATGTACATGTACATGTACGAGCATTGTCTAGTGTGGCATCCTGTCTTCAGTACAACCCTCGCAACATAGTACACTTCATAGCTCAGAAGCACGCGATATCTGCGAATGTTTCCAATTCTGCAATTCAGATTGTGTTGGGGAACACAATTCTTCTGACGAATCATTAACTTATTTGATTAATTTAGTGTAATCATGAGGAGTGCACAATAAACTGGTAAGCACAAGATGTGGCTTTCAATGCCGAATCAAACTGCATCAATGCGTATATCAATCATCAGCACAATAGAAAAAGAAGCCTATTTCCGATGCAAGATTAGTCAATTTCCTCCCGGTGTGTTGGAAAAACGTTGGTGGCATAAAGATGATGATGTTTCCAAAAAATATCTCGATGGCATCTTTGATCATAGATCGGTGCCGTACCCTTGCCTCGTGCCGTTTCCATGGCAGGAAGGACATTGTAGAAGGAATGAAATGATCAAATATCTCGAGTAATTACACCTCAGTCGTAAATCAAGTATGATTGTCAACAATTTGGCACCAAAATGTCAGAGTTCTGGCGAGATTTTGACAGATGACTTTCAGAATCTATGACCAACCTTTTCAGAGTTGTCCACTCTCGTTGCTTCCTTCGGCATCGTGTTTCTATAAATGGAAACAAAGAAAGTTTCCAAAGACACAACGCACCTGTTGCCTGAACTTGAGTTTTTCTGAGGCGACTCGGCTTCCATGCCAAGCAGAGAGAATGGAGAAAGGGATTAAGGCGTTGTTCATCGTTGACAATCAATAAAGATTGGAAGTTACATGTAGTATTACGCCCAAATTGATTAATCATTAGCGCTACGCACTATGAGATTCACATACCGGTAATGGTGTGTTTCATCAGTCCGGAGTTGTTCTTATGATCTATACAAATATAAATGTATGTAGCCAATTCGCAGGGGCGGCTTTTTCACCAAAAACCTTATCGGAGGACGAACCGGCATGTATGGCAAGCGGTTTGTCCACTTTATACAAAATCTATGATTTTGAATCAAAAACCTATATTTTGTCGACAAAATCATAGTTTTTGACTCAAAAACATAGATTTTGTTCTCCGAACTACCATTTTGTCTTCAAAATCATAGATTTTATCAAAATATAAGTTATATATAACCCCCATTTTATAACAAAATCTATGATTTTGTATCGCATCTACCATTTTTGCTTCAAAATCCTAGTTTTTGACAAAATGATGGTTACAACCCCCATTTTAGCTCAAAAACCTAGATTTTGTCGGTAACTACTATTTTAGCCTTAAAATCATAGATTTTGTCAAAATAGCGGTTGTA